>JAFVLL020011975.1:0-38451 GCA_021397915.2 Tor tambroides
GCAAATTATAAACAATAGGACAAAGATACAAATGAGACTACTTAACGTTTTTCAAATAGGTTTAGTATTCAGGTACAAAATACTACAAAAAAAAAGAATAATCAAATGTCATTTTTTTAAACTTTACTTTTTCATTCATGCTTGTTTATCACACTACTGCATCAATAATGTTTTGTAGTATTGCGCTTTTTGTGATTTTGCTTTATTTTGATTATTTGTAATGGCTTATTATACAGCATCACAATAATGCTACATTTTGTTGATTCCGCAATAATAGAATGGCGAAAAACTAAAGGGACTGTCTAACATTATTTGTTTTTAGGTGCAATTTAGTTTAATTGCAACTTAGCAATAACCTTGTAACACTTTAAGTAGAACATAAGTCTCTGAATACTTTTTAGGGCCACAAAATCTGTGTATAAATATATAAACCCTGTAAAGCATGGACAATCTTGCCCATGAGTCACTTTTAGTAAGTGCAAGAGGCTTTGGACACAAAAGTATTTATTTGACAGACAACAGACAACAAAGCACATCAAGATGGAGTGGGGATCTAAAAGACACACAGACGATTCCCTGGAGAACCATAAGAACATACACAGAACAGACCAATCAGAAAACACACTCATCTGTCAACTCAGCTGTCAATCAAAACCCTTCAAAAGTTCATTTCCATCTGCATCATACCCGAGTAACTTACCAGAGAAGTTCCGTGACACGAGCATGGTGGTTAGGATGGCCCCCTGTGAGGAGAGAGAGGAAATATAACCTCTGCGTGTGTAAAATTAGAATTGAGTGAGCATGTGTGTGTGACCATGAAACGCACCTTGAGTTTCCTCCTGGCGTTAAACTTCTTCAGGCATTCAACAGTCTCTTGTCTGTGCATCATGGAAGCCACAGTAGAGCGTTGCTATGGAAACAAATAGGGAAAAGATTTTTACTGTATATCTAGACCTGCATTTTGCTGTTTTCGTATAGGTGTTCTATACGTATGCGTGTGTGGGTCGGTGAATACGTACGCAGACCCATGGGTGTTTGAGAGCTTCCTGTGCAGTGATTCTCTTGGCAGGGTTTATGGTTAGCATTTGATTGATGAGATTTTTGGCTTCAGGAGTAACTGTGTCCCATTCTGGAGATGGAAACTATTAAATAAAAATAAAAAAAAAGACTATTATTCTACAACTACCACTTTGCTCTGTCAACAAGCACTGCAATGCATCAAATAAAGCACCTGTTTGAATCTGCAGTTTCTGTAGCTTTTGATTCAAACTCATACATCTCTAAGAAAAATAAATCATTTGACAAAGTTCCATTTTCTCAGTGTCATGAACTGGTAATATGCAGATATATGAGTCAATTCTGGCTCAGCCAAAATGGCCCATATTGGGCAACAACAAGTATGAATCAATGTTCCCAAACACATTTTTGAACCACGTAAAATGTTACTGAAAGTACGTTATATATAAATTACAATCTCCAAAAAAAAAAAAAATTCACACACTCATGCTGCATGTGTCAAATTAATCAGTCATTCTAGGAAATAGGTGACTGATGGAAAGACGATTTTTAAAAATACATCTGTTCAATTTCTAGCACTCTATTAGATAACTCTAGTACTCTGTTCTAATACTCTAATATTTTATTCTAGTCCTCTATCAATAAAAATACATTGTGCCATCTTAAACTAATAGAATTCTCAATTTGATATTCTAATGTTGTGATAGCAATAAATGTTTTTATGATGTGAAAACCAACACATATCATCATAGCAAAGTTTTGAAGTTAAAACCTGAAATGCAGTATTTTAGCAAAAAACGGAAAGGATGTTGAACTCACATCATAAGCTCCCGCTTTGATCTGTTGGTAAAGTTTGTGCTGATCCTCGTCCCAGAAAGGTGGATATCCAACCAGCAGAATGTACAGAATCACACCTTCATAAAAAGAATGAAAAAAAAAAAAAAATCATAAAAATAATCATTCTGTTATTATTAACATTTTTGGAGGCGGTTGCACACAGTGTAGCCACCCTATGCCATAATTTATTTACAATACATTTATTTCATACTAAGCATACTTCAAATCCATTAACATATTTAACAGCATATCACTTAAGACTTACTGATATAAAATTATAATTAAATTTTATTTGGAGTATTTCTTTATTGCACAATGCATATTTCTTTATATTAATGACACTAAAATGTGTTTTAATATCACTATTAATAAGGATTGTATGATCTCTGTATAATATCAGTCTTTAAATGCAAGATCTTTAAAGTGTACCTGAAGTATACTTGCAGTAGCTCCACTTCAGCACAATCTAATATATTTCACTATATCTTTAGTTGGAATTGTGGCATTACTTTCACACAATTAAAGTGCATTAAGCACAAAATTAGTTGCTCCAATTTAGCAGATTTTAAGTATACCAGTTTAGTACAGTAGCCCCTCACTGCAGAACAAAGATCCAGGGGGCGGAGATGGGTAGGTTTAGGGGTGGGGATGGGTGGTTTTAGGGATCAGGGGGTAGAGACGGGTAGGTTTAGGTATATGTAAGGTGGGAGGAGTTGGATCTAGATCCAACCACGCCCCCTGGATCTTGTGTTCTGCAGTGAGGACCATCTCGCTTAGTATGCCAAAAGTACAATTGCAAAGTATTTTTTTAAGCACATAAATACTTAAAACCCTCTAAAACCAGACAACCAGACCAGTTTGACCAAGACAGGAGTCCAGGTTTACATAACTTTTTTTTTTCCCAACACAGTGAAGTAGGCAGCAAGGCAGCTTCGTTTTGATGGACAGCACAGAAAACTCTTGTCATTTCTTCAGAAGGAGCATGTGCTTGTCACCGTATTTGAGTTTATTTACCGCAGGCCCAGATGTCCACCGGTTTGCCATATGCTTCCTTCCTCAGCACCTCGGGGGACAGGTAACCTGGTGTCCCTGCAAATCCTGTAAAATGCACAGTAAAATGTGACAATAAAAGTGTAAGCAACGTGTTTGTGATAAGTCTCTCTCTATCAAATTACAGGTTTATGATAACATGGCAATGTTTACACACCAAACCATGCCTGCTGGTCTCCCTGCACCTCAATGGCCAGTCCAAAGTCGGCCAGCTTCACAGCGGCGTTCTTGCACTTACTGGCCAAGAGCAGATTCTCTGGCTGAGGGGAGAACGAAGACAACATTTCTCCTGCCTTAACACACTACTTTACTGCCTCAAACACACACACACACACTCACAGTAACAAACACACTGTGCATGCTGACACACACCTCACAACAAAAATAGATAGTCTATCACATGTTCTTAACATAAAGCCAGCGCACATTCAACGCTGTGTATAACCAGCCTCCGAAATCCAATTCTGTGAGATACAGTATTAGTTGAAGAACTTTCTGACTGCAGAATGTTTCTAAATGAAGGAAGCGGGGAAAAAAACGATGTTTGTCTTCACTGGTAATAAGAGTGTGTGTGTGTTTTCCTCCCAACTGACCCAGATTATCTAGCCTCATTATTCTCTGTCACTGATGGATGCTAATAATGTGATATCCCCTCTAGTGCCTCCCGATGCTTCTGCTAGCACACACACACACGTCACAATCTTATAAATCATAGTGCTAGCAACTCTGATCTATAAGAGCAGGCTAACAAACCAAATACACACAGTCACACACACACACCTTAAGCACTGCACCAGATAGTGAAATCTCAAGCAGCTTTTCCTGCATTGCAGGGTCTGCTGGATCTAACATTCACATCCCTCACTCTCTTATTCAATTTGTAGACTGCACCTAAAATGATTAAAACTGTGACAAAAATATATACACTACCGTTTAAGAGTTTGGGGTTGGTAGGATTATTTTAAAAAAATCATCATCATAAAAATACTTGGATGGATTAAATTGATAAAAAGTGACAGTAGAGACATTATTTATCGTTATACATTATAATGTTACAAAATATTTCTATTTCAAATAAACACTTTTGTTTAAACATTCTATCCTATTAGAAATGAAAAAAAAAAAAAAAAATGTATCACAGTTTCCACAAAAATGTTAACCAGCACAAATGTTGTAATAGCACTGTAATAATAGTAAGAACTGTTTCTTGACCGTCAAATCAGAATGATTTCTGAAGGATCATGTGACACTAAAGACTGATGATGATTCAGCCTTGCCATCACTGGAATAAATTACACTAGATTACAAATATATTGAAATAGAAAACAGTTATAATATTTCACAATATTTCTATTTTAAATGTATTTTTTTATTTAAAAAAATGCAGCCTTGGTGAGTATAAGAGACTTTCAAAAACATTACAAAATCAACTTTTAAAGAGTGTATATGTATATTTATTCACATTCTTTTATATATAAGTATTTCACTGCTTTCATTAGAAGCTAAGAGCAAATTGACTGTAGGGTACTATGATGACCAATAATATTTAAAAGAGCAGCCAATATTTTTTTTTTAGCATATGCAGGATTATCTAACATTTATAATTATAACCTCAGTCCTATGAAAGTCATCTAGATATTAATACGTGTGAATAACTATGGTTGCATGTGCAGATACCAGCTTTGACCGTTCCAATTTGGTGGACGGTTTACATGCAGCGGCCTATCGAAACAGTCGCTAATGAGGCATTTACATATATATATCTATGGAGCAAATCTGGCTCCTAAATGTTCCATTTTGAGCCAGGGGGTATTTACTATTTTTCTACATTGTTATCCCTGTTCATAACGCTCATTATCACAATCACCTCACCACCATCCCTCCATTAAAATTTCCTAGATTTGGTCTCATCCTCAGCAGCACTCATATAGCATAGCTAATGCAGACTGCTTCCAAAAAAACAAAAAAAAAAACACGCGCTCTGCTGAGGGCTGGAACACCAGGCGCTAATCCCAGCCTTAAAGCTCAGCAGTGGGAGGAATTTTGATGAACAGCACCCTCTGAGAACAAATCTAGCAAAGAAGATCTGCCAAAATCGCTCTCCAACACTCTTTCACGAGCGTATAACCTCTGCAGTGAAATCCAAGCAAAAATCTCATCAGCATGGGCACAGCTATGAATCAAAGTACATATATGCATACACTGACAAACACAGCTGGGTGCAATGCTTAAATTGGCTTGAGTTGGTTTAGTTGACTTGCTTAGCTCAGTAAAATGCAAAAAAGCATGGGTGTTGAGAGATGTGTCGTGTGCTATTGTGTCCGTGTGTGTGTGTGTGTGTGTGTGTTTGTTTGTGTGTGCGCAAGACCGCTGCTCTTTTCTGCAGTGGCATTCCTGTCATGCCCACTCAGATTCCCGCTGTGGAAAGGGCACTCCAGTGTGGGCAGACACTGATAGCGTGAAACCAAAGTGCTGGTACTGTCAGAGTAGAGTACGGAGCTGACCGCAGCACTGCCGTTTTTAGCATCTACCTGGTTTCTTTTTCTGGATACTGCTACAGTGAAACTGAAGCTTGAATCTAAATGGATTAAATCTAGCGATGCACTAAAATTTGAGCAGCTGAACATATTTGAAACATCAAAAAAGAATGAATTTTCAGTTTTAAATGATTTTTGGAAGGCCGAAACTATTGATCGAAAAGAGTAACGTTTAATTGCTGCTTCTCAGATGACACATATTAGCATATTTCATCCACAAAACATAGATAAGCTACAACAGGTAAACATGCCAGCATTGTTATGCTAAAATAGCAATACGCAAAAGTAGTTCAGCTAAAATATTGAGAGGCGGCTTGTTGCTGAAGAACTTTCCTATGACTGGTTTAATTTATCACCTGAGAACTTGACACCTCGAAGAGCGTACCAAGTTCAATTATCCAATTATCCAAATTTAATTACCAAAACTTTATTTTTGGTTTTCGAACATTAATTATTACCTAAACACTTTGAAAATCATCTGCTGAAGTCTACTGCAGATCAAGACATTAATACATGTAAATAATTATAGTTGCAGTTGTACTAGGGAGGTATGTTAAGTGTTCATGGTCTAATATTTGGCTAAAACAGCAAAAAAAAAAAAAAAAAAAAAAGTAATTTTTGGTTTCAGATTAAATAATTTTGATACTGAAAGGTAGCTTGTTTCCCAAGAACTACGGTGACTGGATTAATTTATCATCTGAGAACAACACCTTGAACACTATACCAAGTTATCCAATTACGCAAAAGTAATTATCACCAAAACCTTTCTGTTTTCAGCTAAATGACAACTTAAATTTTGGTTTCATGTAAAATAACTTCCATGCATTGCTAATTAAATCAGACTGAAGCACCTGATTTATTGATATACATCTGGATGTAATTTCGCATGTGCTCTTTACAGACTCGACATGTCAATAAAAGCGCACAATACAAAGTGCACCTTTTTCAAAGGGATCTGTGCACTTTGAAGAAAACCTGCAGATGAATGTGTATTTATAAAGTGACATTACAGATATACAAGTCACAATCAAACCACTTATACATGCATACGAGACATACAAACAACACAAACAAGCAAACCACATTAAAAACAATTTGCAAGATCTACTATCGACAGATAAACATGCAGCATGCATTCCGAAGCAGTTTCTCTTCACCGACAAACCACAAAGCGTTAATTATGTGTTCGTACAGAAGGCATGGGAGCTTTTTGGCAGTTATGATAAGCATCCTAGGCTGATTTCTGGCCAGTTCACACTGTAATCTGACAGCAAAGCATGCCAGGTAGCATGACAGTAGTTGAATTACGTCAAGGAACAACATTTCCCAAAAGCACACTGCGTTTTAGAGAAGGTCAAAGGTCAATGCACTCAAACCTGGACATGACGACTGGTCTGGGACTTGGACCCTGATGTCTACACTGACTCTCTGGTCAATAAAAGCAATCTAGATCAGGGTTGCATTGTCAAAGTTAATTAAATTTGGTCTATTTTTATTTATATTATTATTAGTGGGAGCACTTTTGGAGTGCAAGAGAGACATTTATCTTGACCGATAAACTAAAATCAACGTCGCTCTTCAAGTCAGTCCAATTAGCGCAGTCTTACCTGAATATTCAAGAAAGTGAATTTATCACCAGCAACGGCCAAACACAGCAACACACAAGCATGCATGCCATGCACTATGACTATGACTGTGTGAAATCGGACTGACCTCCCATGCACTTCTGAGTCTTTTTACCCCCATTTTCGCAGGGAGACCAAAAGTGCCTATCAGCAATTACGTCAGTCAAATCGACACAGCGGTAGGCACGGATTTCTACATACCAACTTTTATGAGCACATACACAAGTTCACACACTTGAAGGACAGCGATGACAACCGTCACTTACCTTCAGGTCTCGGTGCACCACGCCCATTTGATGGCAGTGAAGCACCGCCTCCAGGATCTGCTGGATGCAGTGACTGCATGCAAACAGCAGGGGGCGCAGGTTAGTCTGAGCAGCGCTACAGTCCCGTGCACAGGCCAGGGGTGAGGGGTATTTGGGGCAGGTAAAAATGTAAAAGGGAAGGGGCAGGGCGTCTCTCTCTAGACTCAAGCCTTGCCTCCATGTAGCTAAATATTAGCATTCAATAACAGCTGCAAAACTGCAGGTGGATTCCAGCACTAATAGTTAGAAAGCAAAACATCTTTAATAAGCAAAATGTGTTTAATACAAATTGGTTCAACTGCGATATCTAAAATTGGGCACAATATTAACGTTATATGGAGGCAATGCTTTGCGTCTTTTGAGAGTTTTCGTTTATTTTCTTATGTCAGCATATGTAAGACCTGTCCCGTTAAATTACTGCAAAACATAACAGTTCCCAAAAGACTTTTTTTTTTCTCGGATACAGCAGGGTTGTTAAAATTCAGTATAAAAGTGGTGAACAGATCATAGATTCAAATATTTACAAATCAAGTGTAAGTTCCCTATTGCTTTTCCACTGGCCAATTATTATATACTTCGAACAGCTTTAGATTTTAGTTTAAAATAATGATTGTAATAATAATAATAATAATCCTCAAGGAGGCATATTTTCTCTTGAAGGCAAAAATCTTCTCAAGAATTTTCTCCGTCTAAAAAGTAAAAAAAAAGCATCAAAACTGCATTTACATCCATTACCATTTAAAAGTTTGGAGTCAGGATATTATTTTTTATTTTTTGAAAGACATTAATACTTTTATTCAGCAAGGACACGTTACAAGTACATTGTTACAAAAGATTTCTGTTTTAAATAAAAGCCATTTTTTTTACTTTATATTTGTCAAAGAATTCATAAAAAATGTATCTCAGGTGTCAACTCTTATCAACACCCACACAAATGTTTCAAATCTGCTCAAAGAACGATTTCTGAAGGATCATGTGACACTGAAGACTGGAGTAATGATGCTGAAAATTCAGCTTTACATTAAAACAGAAAACAGGTATTTAAATTGTAACATTATTTCGCAATATTGTTCAAATAAATGAAGCACTGATAAGTAGACTTCTTCTAAAAAAATATATTACTAAAAAAAAACTCACAGATCCCAACCGTTTAAACAGTAGTGTAAGAATAAAATTAAGTATTTCCCTTTCTTTTAAAAAATTTAAGTGGATGTGGACAATACATGCACACATCGAAAAAGCATCTGAAATGAACAGCAAAAATTAAGGTAATAGCCTTATTCATGATGTTGATTTGCACCATTATTTACATGACCTAGACATAGATAAATAAGCATAATCAATGTAACATCACACATTTAAAGCCATTTAATATTGAACTGCAATATTGTAATATTTCAATAACAAAGACATGCCACTAAGTCCATTTCATCTACATTACGGCAGCGTCCTATACCCTCTGGATTCTGCTAATTGCTGCTTGCAGCTCTGCTCCTCTCCCCCTCCCTAGGGCAGTAAAAGGGGGTTTTGGAAATTAAACCTTAAAGTATTTCATACAGAGTAACACAGCTTTATATCTATGCAGCCTTTCATAAATATAGTGTCATGAGAGTGTAATGTGATTGCGGTTTGAGTGCGTGTAGGACAGCAGCAACACGTGCTGCACACACACATGTGAGCGGGCTGCCAAGAGACCCCTGCATTTTGCTACGTACGGGTACAGCCTACACCAGGGCGAAAGATGGTTTCGGTATTTAACAGCCCAAACCCAGAACCCACACCCAAGTGATAATACGCTGAGGGTGACTGAGGTCGGCGGCGGAGGAAAAGGCGACATCAGTTGGGTAAATCAATTAATGCTGTAAATGGCTCTCTGGGTCAAAGCTATTCCAATATACAGCGTATCCCATGAGTCAAATCACTCAGTGCCGGAAAGAAAAAGATGGGGGCTGTTATAGCTGCACTACAATCAAACAGCACATGGAGGGTGAACAGTAAGAGGGTTTGCATGCTGAAGTGAGAGAGCAGTGTGTGTGTGTGTGTGTGTGTGAGAAGGTCATGTGATATGGTGTAACTGTGAATGACATTAACTGCACTGAAACCTTTAGAGCTACACACTGACTTACACTACCATTCAAAAGGTCAGTGAGATTATCTTTTAAAAAGAAGTTAATATTTTGATTCAGCAGGTCACAAAATGCATCAAAACTCAAAAGTGACCACTGAGAATGTTACAAAATAGTTCTATTTCAAATGCTGCTCTTGTGAACTTTCTTTTTATCAAGGAATCCTGAAAAAAATGTATCATGGTTTCGACAGAAATATTAAGCAGCACAAGTGTTTTCATTTTTTCTTAAGCACCAAATCAGCATATCAGAATGATTTCTGAAGGACTGTGTGACACTGAAGACTAGATAAATGCTGCTGAATATTCAGCTTTGCCATCACACTAAAGAGACTTCTTTCAAAAACAATTTAAAAAGCTGACTCAAATTTTTGAACTGTAGTATATTACCAAGCATCAATACATACAAAGGCAATAATTTCATTAGAATTAATAAATACAAGTTTTATTCTGAAACAGAATTAAATGCCTTTAACTTAATAATATTAACATTCTCGTGAGAGGCAAATTTTGAAAATGTAGGTTATTATTATTTAGGAAAAATTGCTATATTAGGATTTAGCAGACTGAAACTGTGCCATTTGAAGACATAAAAGCTTTAAGATTAATATGCACAGGATCAATGTTTAGGTTTTTTTTTTTGGAATTTAAACTTGGCTTCTGACACTGTCAGTGTCAATGTAGTAATTCCCATTAGCATTAACTTGTTATTTTCAGACCCTTATCCAAAACAAATTGCACATTACCATCAAATTTAAAAAGACTGCATTTAATCTGAAAAAAAATTGATTGCCTCCTTACAAAGGCAAAACAGTATAAATTATTAGATTTACATAAAACTAGAAGCTACTTAAAACAATCTAGCCTTAATGACCATATTTATGTTTTAATACTGCGCTCTGAGCATTTGGCCATTACTGATAAGGACAGTGCTGCATAAATAATGTTATAGCTGTAATTATTATTATCCATGTGCAGTGTGCTCTGCATGAGTTTACTGGCATGTGTGTAAAGATCTGGCATGGCAGTAAAGTTCAGGGCTGTAAATTAAAGTGCTGCATTTGCTTTCTAAACGTCTCCCATTAAAAGCCCACGGAGCATGACATATGGCCACGGTAAACGCAAGACAGAACGCCTCTGAATAAACCCATTTCTCCCAGTGAATCTGCCCGTTTACTCTGCCTTTATATGTATGAATGCATAGAGGGATATTCAGATATTGAGAAAACATATAAGGTTTTGTGCATTCATCATAGTGTGTTTCTTCACACCTCCCCCAGTGTCAGCTGCTGATAATGGCTGGACTGCAAGAGAAGATGTGCGTATGACTGTGTGATTTTGTGTGTATGTGTAGGGGTGAGACAGGAAGTGTCACTGAGTTTCAACACAAAATCTCCACTTGAAAGAACTGCTGTGGACATTAAAATGTCTAAAAATGTACTGCAATTGTGCTGCCTTCTCTAATGTTAGCTTTATTCTCTGTACTAACTTCACTAAATATTACAGGATTTGAGTCTCTATTACAACCCTTCATAAGATAGAGAGCAAATTAACCACTAACTTTTGCACGAATCTTCAATGAGAACTAAAATGACAAATATCATATCTGTGAAAAGACAGTAAAACCTACTATTGTTTGAAGTAAGAGAATGACTGGCAGTTCATACTACTGTTGACACAATTCATTCAAATACTGAAAAAAACACTAAAACAAGATGAGTTGCTATAACATCTTCTGTGCCTAGGCATGCTGACTACCTATGATATCCGTGATGCCGAAAACAGAACGAAGCACCAAATCCAGTACAGTAAAATGCGGCATGTCACAGTTTGGCAAAATTTTAATGACTGAATCAAAAGTAGAGCTGCACACTTAATCAAATCCCAATATGGACTAGTGCCTGTGAAACTTAAACCACAAAAGACTGCTATTGAAATATGAAATGTGCGTCTCTGTGTGAATGAGCGACACAGTTTTGTCTCCTACAGATACTCGTGTGACTAGGTCTACATTATAGCCTGCCAAAATAAAAGCTTGGTTTGACTTTTAAAAACTATAACATTATGAAATATATTACTATTGTACGGTATAATGTACTTCTCAAAGTATAAACAAAAATGTATTTTGACGAAATGTTAGTTTAAAGGAATACCACGTAATATCACACAATATGTCACCCATGTTTTAATTTAAACGGTAAGCCATTGTTGTGCAGCACTTTGTTTACCAAAAAAACGAAAGGAATTTTTCAAATTTGATTACATTTTCGAAAAGATAAATTTAAAAAAGTTTCATGCATTCATTTGATTACCACCACTTTTCATAATTTGTGTTAAATCATAAAACATAAAATCCCGAAAAAATTAAAACAGAAACACAATTTCTTTAAAAAATAAATTAAAACTCTCTTTTTTTTTTCTCTTATGAATTCAATTAAAAATTCAATTTGACCTCAAACTGTTTACTTAGCGTTTCTGACACAGAAAACACGGCACATAATGAATACTCTGTGAATGTTTATATACAAATAACCACTATAATCTAACCATAAATATTAATTTAATTATGATTGAAGGGACAGTTGTTATTTAATCACCCTCATGTCATTCTGAACCTGTTTGGCTTACTTTCTTCTGTGGGCATGCAAGAAAATGCAAACAGTTTTCTAATAACACGAGGATGAGTAAATTATGATCATTTTCATTTTTTGGGTGAACTATCCCTTTAAACATAATAGTAATAGAAAGTAAGAACGAATTACTAAAAACCTCACAAGCAAAAATCTCCATGACACCTTGAGAGCTCTGATCATCTGCATTGACGGCGTCAAGCTAAAGATCAAGCACAGGAAGTAAGGATTCAGGAATTTTGGGACGGCAGTCAATGGATTAGGGGAAGCCCATGATGCCATACACAGACAGACAGACAGACAGACAGACAGACAGACAGACAAGACAGACAGACAGACAAGACAGACAGGCTACAGCTACAGACACACAGACAGGTGCAAGCAGGAGCAAACAGACAGGCAGTGTGGGAGCTACATACTGACCTTCAGGTCCCTGTGCACTATGTCATGTTGGTGAATATGATGGACACTGTCTAGAATCTGATGGATACAGTGACTGTGAAGACAAAACGGAAGAAAAGAAAAAGAAGAGGGGGAGGGAGAGAGGAAGCGAGGGAGGGAATGAGTGGTGAAGGGGGGAGATGTGAGGATGGATACAGTGAAATCAAACGATTGATGGAGTGATGGCAGTGCATTGAACGAAAGGAGCGGAGATGACAGAGAAAACAAGGTGACGGGTTGAATCGATGTGCGAGAGATGGGAGGAGTAACATAGACAGTGAGGGAGATGGAGGGAGGGATTAAAAGGAGAGAGGAAAGTGAATGGTGTAAGTGAAGAGACAGAACCATTTAGACATGAAACACACAACTGTCAAGAAGAACAACATCAGAGAGAGAAGGAAAGAGAGAGTAGGTGAGGAGAAACAGGTGTAGCGAGTGAGTGAGTGAGTGCGCGTGTGTGTGTGTGTGTGTGTGTGTGTGTGTGTGTGTGTGTGTGTGTGTGAGAGAGAGAGTGAGATTGCCCTTTAAAGACACTGTTTATGTAAATAGTAAATCTCCCAACACCAGCATTTATTCTCACATCCTTCAGATTTAACACACTCACACACACAATATACCAACATTGTGTTTTATATATTACATACTATGGTTCAAAATTTTGGGGTCGAAGATGTTTTAATGCTCACCAAGGCTGCTTTTAAAAATACTATAAAAACAATAATATTGTGAAATGTTATTAGAATTTAAAATAACTGCTTTCTGTTTTAATACATTTTAAAATGTAATTTATTCCTGTGATACAAAGCTGAATTTTCGGCATCATTACTAAAGTCTTCAGTATAACATGATCCTTCAGAAATCAGAAATATGCTGATATTGCTCAAGAAACATTTTTTTATAACAGCTGAAAATTGTTATGCTGCTTAATATTTTTTTTGGAAACCTTGATGCACTTTTTTTTCAGGATTCTTTGAAGAATAAAAAGATCAAAAGAACAGAATTTATTTGAAATAGAAATCGTTTGTAAAATTATAAATGCCTTTACTGTCACTTGCTGAATAAAAGTAATAATTTCTTTAAAAAAAGAAATAAAAATAAAAAAATCTTAAAAATGACATAAAAGTGACAAAAATGCAAACTTTCTCATAAGTTCAATAATTGATTAGTATATTTTGTATGTCTACCTGCACTAGTACTTTTAAACTTTTCTACCTACTCTAGTAGATTTTAACATTTTGAGGCACAACTTATCCAAAACTATGTCCCAACCTGGCACAATACGCCAAGTTTTCAGTGATTGGTTTTGTCCACTCTAAATACAAAACTGCTACATGATGTAATATTAATGTATGGGTATGACAGGACTTTAGACCAATGAGATTTCATGGTGGGCGGCGCAAACCAGCACAATGCTACAGAAATAGAAATTAATCAACAGAATGACCTTACACTTGCCACCTTTTGACCACAGTCATGTCTGGTTAGGACAAAAACTTCACAGGAAGAGGTTTTATCACTTTAACACGTCACGTTGTCACAATTTATTTACGTTATAACGTATTTTTCTAAATCTTAAAGGCCGTATATCTATCTGTGGTAAAACTATTGAACTATAAACAAACAAAAAAATGATAGATGATTAATAAAGTGCTTTTCACTGATTTAAATGACTAAAGCTTGGGCCCACTTCCATTCACAACAGCATCATACCCTGTTTCTGTCACACGTCCAACAAGAGCCACAACACAGCAGAGTAGGTGTCAGTGACACTATCACACACGGAATGAGCGAGCTAAAATATCTGAATAAAAGGGAGAAAGCAGACAGAAAGAGAGAGAGAGAGAGAGAGAGAGAGAGAGAGAGAGAGAGAGAGAGAGAAAGATGAAGCCCTAATTATGTGTGTTAATTGGAGCCCTAGTTTCTCCCTCTCTCTGAGGAGGCAGGGGGCAGCGCACGGCTGCAGGGCTTCACAAGAAGAGGGACACTTAGAGTGAAAGAGAGAACAACAGAGATGGAAAGAAGGGAAAGAGAGAGAGAGTGCGAGAGGAGGGACAGACAGCAGGTGGCTAGAAGCAGGTCAGCAGGAGACGAGCACAAGGGAAGAAGCAGAGATGTTTTCTTGCAGCTATTCCTACAAAGAAAAAGCCAAATATTTGATTTCTCAGTCACATTTAAACTTTCTAAAGATAACTAGAAAGCAGTGTGGTAACTGATAATTCACTTTTAACTAATATTTTTTTCTAACGGATTAATTTTTGTAAAAATACATTTTCCTGTAACAAATAATGCTTAAAAAAATAAAATACAAATAATAAATATGTGGAAAAATGTAGTAATAATTTTACATGATTGCCATTACTATTTATTTTATAAAATAACAACAATAATATTATTAGAATATATTAGTAACAATAAAATATTATAAAATAAACTGTTATTATTTTTTTATTGTTGTTGTTGTGTCTGAAACGCAAGTTGCATAAAAGAAATTTGAACACTTTAATGCCTTTATGTATGGTGCATTATAAAGGGTATAATGCATTGTAATTATTCATAATGTGTCTTGTAATACATTAGATCTTATCATAAATAATTCTAACCGAATTTAAAATGCATGCTGTAACAATGAATTGATAAGTGTTATAATGTATTAACTGTGGTTACAATTATTCATGAGATTGTACAATGCATCACAAGGTGCATAATTAATGCATTAAAATGACATTTATAATGCATTATACACAAAGGCTTTAAGTGACGTGTTACCAAACTTTCACACTCACAATCGTGCTGTGACAACCTGCATTTTATTTGACAAGGATATCTAGGGAATGGATGCTAGCATTTGTTTCAAACACATTTATCAGCCTATAATTTTATCTCAAGAGGTCAATGTCTGCTTTATATATACCTATTATAAGAGCCCCTGTGCAATATATTACATGCAATTGAAGTAATTACAGTGGAAAAGCATCATGAAAGTGCACAACAAGAGTGTAAACTGCACTTTAGCAGACACTCAGCTAAAGTGTAATGTCGTAACTAACAGCTGGGTCATGAGAACAAGAGCACATTGCTGAACTTTAATAGTGGTGATGAACCAAGACAGTGAGGATCAGCAACTGTGGTTTATACACTTGAGATTGAACCTGCCCAATGTCCACTTGTTAACAACCAAGATCATAACGCAGTCTAATCAGAAATTAGTATTAGACATGTGCACAAGTAATCAACTAGTCAAGTATTGTTTTGCACCAAATTAAATGCAGTACTTCAATTACAAAAGATTTCTTCGCGCTTTTACTTAAACTGTCATTTAAGTAGTAATGTTATACATTTATTTATAATATATATTCATAAAGTACAAAACCTCAACAAATAAACGGCAATTTAAAAATAATTGTATGTGTTTTTTTATTATATTTACATTACTATTCAAAATTTTGGGTTCAGTGGCTTTAAGAAATTAACACTTTTATTAGAAAGGATTAAAGGCATTAAATTGATCAAAAATGACAAAAGTCACACTGTTACAAAAAAAATACTTTAAATTAATGCTTATGCTTTTCTTATAAACCTTCCTACCATACTGTAAAAAAAAAAAAAAAAAAAAGGTATCAGGTTCCACAAAACTACCAAGCAGCAAAACTGTTTTCAACATTGATATTCATTAGAAATAAGAAATATTTCTTAAGCAACAAATCAGCATATTAGAATGATTTCTGAAGGATCATGTGACACTGATGCTGAAAATGCAACTTTGGCATCACATAAATAAATTGCACTTTAAAAATCTATTAAAAAGAAAACAGTCATTTTAAATAGTAAAAAATATTTCACAATATTACCATTTTACTGTATTTTTACATCAGATAAATTCAGCCTTGGAGAGGCTACACAAACACACACATATACATACATACAAACATACACACATATACATACACACATTTTTTTTTCATTATTGTTTATTATTGATAGATATACTGAGTATATAGCATATAATGAGGTATACTATACCTCAGTATACTATACTGTGTATTAATTTAGTCAAATGTCACACTTACCTAAAAGAAAAATTAGATTAAAATGTCAAGGGCAAAATCGTGACAGTTTGCGAATCGTCTCATCTCTAACTTTCAGTTAGAAGGCCAGACCTTTAACTTCTAAACCACACCTCCCCACACGAACAAGCAGTGGGTCAAAAAACCCACAAGAGAGACGGTCAAAACGAACGTGGTACACACACCCACAGGAAGTCAGCGTGAGTCATTATGTGGAATTGCATATATGAGATGCACCGCAGACGTGATAATGCTCAGGACTAACACCTTACCGTAAACCCTGGTAACAAGCACACAAGCACACACTCACTCAATGTGGAAAGCGATCTGTACAGGACAGCCAAACAATTGCCTACAGGAAGGCTGTGTGTGTGTTTGTGTAGAGGGAAAGAGATATAATGCATGATGAAAGGACAGAGATAGATCAGTGGAAAAAAACAAACAAGAGAAGACATATATAGAGACAGAGAGACTAAAGACACAACAGCAACACTATATCGTTACACAAAGCACCTAAACTACACACAACAGCATACAGCTCATTTCCTCAAACAATGTTAGTGTCCAGTTCTGTCGAGCCACCTTTTTAGGCCAAAGGTCACATTTCACCCTAGTGTGTGTAATGGAAGATCTGTGTGTTGCACTGTGCGAGATGCTATTTCGAATAGCATCTCCAAATGCAAAACAAACGTGTATGTGGTGATGACTGGTGCAACAAGCTAGGGTCAATGAGAGAGGAGAAGAAAGGGCAGAAAAGAAGCACAGAGTTAAACATTAAGAAAGCATTCTTACCTGGCATCTGCTTCACTGTAGTACTCTCTGGCTACAATGTCTTCAAACAGTTCACCTCCAGTCACCCTAAAACACAGGAAGTTCAGCCTGGCTATTTGCTAATTCAAACAGAATTCCTGTTCTAGTGCACATCCCTTCTGAGAGCTCAGTTTCCATGGAGACGAGAATCCAATGTAAAAAATTCTCCGGAAAGCTAGGACTGTGAAAACCGAGGGGAAGGTTTTTAAGACGGCATGCTTTTGGGGAGGCACTGAACGTTTTTGGTTATCGCCCATCTGATAGCAATGCGTTTATAATGTATTATCAACATGTTTTAGCTCAGTTTTTACAAATTATAACTCATGAAGAGCATGTTGTTTTCTTAAAAGGATGGTTCACGGAAAAAATGAAAATTCGTTATGTGGCTTTTGAAGACTTTGAATACAGCACATCAGTGTTGTTATTCTTAACTATTAAAAACAACCGCAATTTCAATAAAGCTGAAATAAAATTAACTTTAAAAATCTTTTTCTAAAAATGTCTTCAACGGAAATAAAAATAAGAAAAATATTTTTTAAAAACTAATGAAAATTGACAAAAGCACATAAAAACACTAAAATGAAAAATATAAAAATAAAAGCTAATTTAAAATATTAATATATGCTCTAATACAGGGGTGTCAAACTCAGTTCCTGGAGGGCCGGAGCCCTGCAGAGTTTAGATGCAACCCTAATTAAACACATCTGATCCAACTAATCAAGTCCTTCAGGCTTATTTGAAAACTACATGGTTTGTGTGTTGAAGCAGGGTTGGAACAAAGTTCCCGGAGGGCCGCAGCCCTGCAGGAACTGAGTTTGACACCCCTGCTCTAATAGCATATAAATAATACTAAATGTGTTAATTTTGTCAGCCATTTTTAATTTAGTCTTAGTCTTTTAAATTAGTCATAGTCCTGTGTCAATAAAGAGCGAGCGCATGCGCATGGTTGCCAGATTGCAAAAATTAAGCAAAACACCAGGCAGAAAATGTATCCTTTTAACAGAGAAGCTCTGATTTGAGGATTTTAAACCCTTGATATCTGGCAACCGCACACAGAGGCAGTCCGCACTAACATTTTGTCTCCTTTTTTCCCAATGAAAATAGAAAACGATTTTTGTTTTTTAGTTTTTAATTTTTAAAATACATTTTAGTCTCGTCTTTTATCTATTTTATTATCTACACTTCTTTCGGTCAAAGATATGAGCTTTATTATCTCTAGTACAACAAAATTAAGAACAAAGGAAATGGAGATTAGGAAATTAGATGCATTTTAGGTGTGGCATTGACACTTTATCAGTGGATTTTGTTATGCTTGTGCTGCCAAATTCAGTTTTGCCATGGCAGGCAAATAAGAAATATTTTCTGGCAAATTTGATCACTGGTCTTCATCACCAGTACACAAAATGCTTATAAACTATATTGTAAAATTAACATCAGCAATTACAACTTGCAACTATGATACATAACAATTTGTGCACATGTGCTCATCTCATAAATACGATCATTCCAGCATGACTTGAAGGCAGCAATACTCCTTTTGCATTCATGCAGTGTTGTGAGAGTGAGCAGATGATGACAGTATTTTTTTATTTGTACTATTTTTTACTTTTACTTTTCTGCATTGTTAAACCATCCGTTTAACAGTGCAGAAAAGCAGAATGCTGATAAAAGGCTTCAGAGGCACACAGCATATGAAGGATGAATCATTTTAAGCTACGCTGTTCCTCAAGTCAAAGCTAATTTGATGACAGGAAATAGAGGAACATTCTGACAGGAAGTACACTGACACTTACAAGTCAAACAGTAGGTAGTGGAAGCCCTCCTCTGATATACTGTCATGCAGACGAACTAAAACAAAAACAGAGAATTGAAATTAGACTTTATTGTGGCTGTAGGGACAAAAATCTCACAACATCCACCTAAGCTGAAAGTATGAGAATAATCGATCCATTCAGAGATTAAATGCTTAAAATACACTTTAATAATATACATTTTTTTAATTATAATTGGTGGGGTTAAATAGCTCACCGATATTGGGGTGTTTCAGCAGACGACAGATTCGAGCTTCTCGTTCGAGTTTCTGATGGTCTGAGGGTCAAAACAGAAACACACAGAAAGAGTTGTGATCAGAAATGATAAAACACTGAATGGTGTGATATTAGCTGTAAAGAAACAGCCCAACAATAAGAATGGACTAATATTTAATGCTGCCCGTTACTGATGAGCCTTTTTTTATACTTGCTACATTCTGTATACTAACACAATAAAATGCTAAAAAATGAAATCAATATTTGTAAATTATAAATTGTTTTGTTAATGTGAATTTAGGAATCACAAATTTACAATTTAAAAGTATGAAACACAGATAATCATTTTGAGATCTATTAAATATAAAAATAAGCAAAAATAAACATGTATTAAAATAAAATTAAATATCAGCTTGTAACTGACATGGTAAAATATCAGCTTTTAAGTACAAAAGTAGTCAAAAGTAACATTTTGGGTAGACTATGAATAAACCATGTTCAAAATAAACTAAACTTCTCAGCCATCACATTGGTCATAGCTCCAGTGTAGAGCTACAGGCCATGTTTCCATTGCTAATGACATCACAAACCCGATATGACATTATGGCACTTAATTATGCTATCATTATTTCCTGTGTTGATCATTTGGCACAAAAACATAAGAGGAGGCAGCAATCACAAACCATAAGCTTGTCACAGTTGCGCTAAATCAACGTCCTAGATCTCATTCAGTCTTGATAAAAGGGTCAGTGCAGCCCAGAATTGAGGGTGGCTAGATAGAGACTCAACACAATGTTTAGATGTATACCTTCACTTTTACTCCAGATTAGATTTAATGGTTCAGATGGTGAACACCATGCTAATATCGAATCTAAATCTCTTCTAATCAGTCATTTCAGCCTTCAGATCAGCCCTCTATGTGTCTATATCTATGTCTCATATATCTATATCTATACCAAGAAACCTGTCAATATAGGACATGGTTATTAAAGAGCAACCAACTGGCTCATCTGGACAGAGAACACACTGCCTAAGCTGTTAATTACAATAATAATGACAATGATCCTAATGGTGATGATGATGAGCTAGCTACTGTAAGAGTGGAATAAATGCTCCCTTCTAGAAAATCAACAGAGACAGCACTAATACCCCATCAAGCCCAAGATGGATTAAGGCGATACAAAACGTGTGTCTTAAGCTTATGATTCATGCTCTAGAAGGGCATCTAATGTTTCACCAAACTGATAGCAGCACAAATAACGCCTCAAGACATATCAGAAAAATTACATCCAACAGCAACACGCAATTAAAAATCAGCTTTCATTAATGACACACACAGCTGAAGGCGACATCAACAATTTACGAGAGCATAAAATTAATCAACACAACTAAGTTCAGCTGATGGGAGTAATTTCACTACAATCACTTTATGTAGATGCAAAAATAATTATACTGCAACGCTGAGCAATTAGGTTTGCAAAATTTCACCACTATGTTTTGAAAGTGAAAAGTGCAAGTAAGTGAAAGTTTGGAATTCACAAGAATTTACAATACAATTCAACCAGTCACCAAAACTTGTTCCACTGTTTGACCATTTAAATGGCGTAATAAATATTCATATTTAATGTGCTCATTTTAATATCACTTAATAAAATAAAAAATAATAAAATAAAATAAAAAATGATATATATACACACATATATATATATATATATATATATATTATAACATTTACAGGAAAGCTAGGTTGGACATATGGTGGCCCAAAAAAAAGATCTAGACACTTTTGGACACTCACATGTCTGAATGTCACTGCATTAGACACAAAATATCAAACCAAGTGGAAAACAAATGATGACTTTTCCCAGAATTAATTTCACTTTACAGAACCATTTTTCTGATGCCATTTCCACTGTTTGACAACCACAAATATACAGTACAGTCAGTAGCTATTGTTTTATCTGTACAAACCTCTTTTGGCTAATTGTTTCGCTTGGAAAGCATGCCTGTGCATCTTTAAGATAAATGACACTTGGTTTGATCTTTTGTTATATAATGCAAAGACATTACAAAAATACAGTAAAGAATACGTGCACCTTAAAAGTCCAAATACTTTTTTGGGGGAGCCTCTGTATAATGCATAACCTCCACTGCATCAGTAGTTAAACACAACACTGTTTGAAAGCGAACCCAAACATAAATCATCATCTGACCTCTGTTAAACGACGTTTATTTCAACCGACACTCAAGGTCACTAAACCACACAGTGGAGTTCCATGTGAAGAGCCAGTTAGCCTGTATTCAAAAGTTGTTGGTTTTTTTCCATTTCATCATGTCCCACCTTTACCTATTGTTGAATATTTTAGTGTCCCTATTCTCAGCCTTGTCATATTTTAAGATTTAATGGCTTGGCGCTGCCTCGTCTTACTCCTACTAAACCCCTAACACAGAGACAGGCTTCTTGATTGGCTGTTGGCCGGGTCTGGAATCCCGCCCCTTTGTCTGTCGCTGACGCTGATGTGCGTTGACCTTAAGCTCAGCTGCTGGGCATTCTCTGAGGTATACACATACTCCTGAAGCTGTCGCAACACTAGAACGCCAACGCTGTCAACCCAGCTATGGAGCTCCGCTCTAGCTAATGAGCTCCCTGCAGAAGCATGTTAACTAATACTATCTTCCTATATCACATTTAAATAATACCCTTAAACCACTACACACTTCATTCCAAGGTGAAAGCCATGCCTTGCTAGTTAAAAGTTTTGGTGGCTTATGGTTGTGCAAAACTACATATTTTCAAAGTGAACAAAAACGAATTGATCATGAAATGGAAATTCACCCTGTTTTTTTTAATCTTACTTTGAATGATTCAGCCAATCATTGAGTCCACTTAAACCCCACCCATTCTTACAATCCAGCCATTCTGCCTCCATTCAGTCAACAACCGATGGATTGAACCAATTCAATGTCTAGTTTTTATTCTTTTCCATAATCAGTTTCAGTTTTGTACATCACAATACGGACGAAAATATCTGTCATTACTTGTGTAACACAAGAAGACGCTTCATTGGACATGTTTTTCACGTCTGTAAGACACATTCCTGCATTCAAAAAAAAATTTGGACAGAGCACAACAGATGCATTTTTAAATAACAGCATTTTTATATTGCAATACTAGTGGCATTATCCTCAAAAAAAAAAAAAAACAGTGCAAACAACATCCATCTGAATTTCCAAATGCATGTCTCTGAAAGTATCCTTGTAAAAAATGGTTGCTTATGTTTTAGGTGAAGGTAAACAATTGAGAAAGAAAGAGGATAACAATAACAGCAGTTTAAGGTCCCTGTTTGCTTTTATACTTGAATACTGTTAGACTTGCTTTAAAAATACAAAGCACTGTTTATTTCATTTGTATCTTTGTTCTATTATATTTATCTATGCTTGTAATTTGTTTATTTCCTATGCTGATTTACTCACATACAAAATCACCCAATCACTGACCCCCCCCCCCCCCATATAATCGCAATATATATCGCAGAAAAACAAAATATTGCAATGTGAGTTTTTTTCCTATATCATGCAGCCCTATTATAATATTAATATTATAATCATATTATACTGAATTCAAATAATTGTATATCAAAACAAAACACAGAATTTGGTAACAATAAAACATAAGGCAAGAAAAAATATAACATTTCATAGGGCCGTAAACGTAATTTTTTGTTAAACTTTTAATACAATTTTAATCCATTTATGTAAAATTGTATAGGTTTCATGATTTAAATTAATTAGACATGTTTTGTGATTCATACATTTTAAATTAACCATCAAAAAGGAGTCCTGAAAAATTTAAACTGAAAAAAAAAAAAAAAAAAAAAAATCTAGAAAAATTAAAACAGAAAAAAAATGGAATTTGGAAAAAAATCAAATGCAATTTGGAGAAAAAATAAAACAGATCTCATAGGGCCCTACTAGACGAACGTTGTGACGCATCGCTAATGGGTCTTCCTACAAATCATGTCTCATGAACTTATTTGTGCGTTTTGCCAGGGTCATGACCATCTCTCTGGGTCAGATGAGAGT
Source organism: Tor tambroides (assembly GCA_021397915.2). Taxonomy (NCBI): domain Eukaryota; kingdom Metazoa; phylum Chordata; class Actinopteri; order Cypriniformes; family Cyprinidae; genus Tor; species Tor tambroides. The sequence continues at coordinate 23,552 of JAFVLL020011975.1, forward strand.
CCCATGCTCCAGGCATGTAATTATGCTTGCTCTCTGCCTCTCTTTCTCACACACACACACACACACACACACACACAGTTGCCAAGTGCCAAAGGTGCCTTCACTGTCAGCCCTCTCTTTATGTGGCTTTCTCTCAAACAGTCATTCATGATGATTCCTTCTCTCTCTCTCTCTCTCTCTCTCTCCCCCACTCTTTCCCTTTCTGTATATCTAGGTCACATTCCCTCTCTCATGCCCACCCTTCTTCTAACCCCTTGACAGATCATATTGTTTCTCTCTCCTCAGAGTAACTCTCAGCCTAAAGACAGTCACTCCTAATCTACACGACCCACCGCAGTGCTAGATTTTGTCAAATTGAACACTGTAAACATTTATCATCCTATACTTGTTTTTCGTGACAAACCGGTACAATAACACAAAACTACAATAAAAGAAAAAGGGTGAAGCTCAAGAAACCTGCCAAGAATGTGTCGACACTGAAAATAATAAACATTTTTTTATGTGACACTGAAGACTGGAGTAATGGTGCTGAAAAATCAGCTTTGCATCACAGGAATTATTTGCATTTTATATATAAACATTAAAAATAGAAAAGAGTTATTTTAAATTGTAATAATATTACTGTTTTTACTGTATTTTTGATCAAGTAACAGCAGCCTTGGTGAGCATAAGAGAATTCAAAAGCATCAAAAATAATCATATTGACCAGTTCAGATGGTGGTGTATATGAAATCATGTCACAGTGTAAAAAAAAAAAAACCACATACACAAAAAAGTAAATATGACCTGGACATAATCTTGACAGGTTTTATAATGACCAATCTTGTTTGCATCAAGAAGGTTAGCAATTAAAAACTAATCTTACTACTCTACATTCCCAACCTTAATTTGATTTCCTCTGACCACGCAATCCGAAAGCAATGCGTCTCTCCACACAAGCTGTATTTAGAGGGTTGTTGGGCCTATTTTAAAATGGTTTTCAGTGCTTGTGGAATCAAGTACATGTCAAGTGCTTGTTCTCCACATTACACATTCTCACCACAATGACCACGCAGCCGAAGGGACACGATGAGGATGGCACTTTGGCAAAGCAACTGCAGGCTTCAAGTTTCAAGAGGGAGGACAGAAGGGCATAAAAAGATTTACACCCCTCAACAGCGGGATGCCGTAAAAACTGAAAATCTCTTTCTACCATTTCATTGGTGTAGTCTTATTGTCATGGTGTTTGGATCTGCCATTGGCACTGACAGTAACCATGGAAGCAGATTTAAATATAGTTATCAGCATGTTGTGGAACTTTGAGTGTTGTGTTATTGAATTTCTGAGCTTTTACAAAAGAGTCTTTTAACATGTTCTTTTGGAAATGGTACCATGGTATCCTTTGACGTATGTAAATACTACAGTACATGAAAATGGCCATTTTTCAGTACCATACTACATATAAAATTACAATGTAGTGTTTATTTTGCCAGCCATTTTTTAAATTAGTCTTAGTCCTGTGTCAAATGTACTTCAGTTATTACTATGTTTACTATGTCAACTTTGTCCTGTTTTGGTTTAGTCAAGTTTTAGTCAACTAACCCCCGGTTTCACAGACAAGGCTTAAGCCTAGTCCTAGACTAGAATGTAAGTCTTAGCTGTTTCAACTGAAATAAACTTGCGCTGACTGATCTTAAAATATATCAGTGTCTTTGTTTTGTCTCAAGATGCACCCCAGTAATGTTTTTTTCTAAGCATGTTTATAAAAATGACTTGAATGTCCTAACTGAACAATGGCCTAATCCTGGCTTAGTCTAAGCCCTGTCTGTGAAACCAGGCCTAAATGTCTTAGCATTTTAGTCTGGTTTAGTTCATTCCAAATTAAGTGCATTTATTTAGCAACCACAATTGCAAACAATATTGTAAAGATCTCATGACAGAACACATATCAGCTGAATGACACATTCATTTAAGCTGAACACCTCACATTGAGATCGTTAAACTCTGCAGGTGTTTTCAGATCATCGTCGGCGCTTCCGCAATGAAGAGCGAGCGATCGCGCAAGGTTGCCAATTTAAAAAAATTAAGCAAAATACCAGGCAGAAAATGTATCCTTTTAACAGAGAAGCTCTGATTTGGAGATTGGAACTCTTGATATCTGGCAACCACATACATGAAAGCTCACATAGTAGAGGCATGTACAGTAGTCCGCAATAATATTTTGTCTCTGTTTTTGTTTTTTGATGGAAATAAAGAGATTTTGGTAAAGTTTAGGTTTTTCAATATACATTCTATTGTCAAAGTTATTGCACGTTGATATATTCACAGTTATCGTTTATTGATGTTATCGTCTCATCAAAAGCTTGTCAACGAACATTTTTCGTCATAGATTTCGTTAACGAAATTAACACAGCTATTACTGTCTACCATCACTGCACATGGTGAACTTGGAATGAAATGGAAATTCATCATCCATTTTCTAAATGCATCTTAATGAACTTACTGTGAACAGTTCATTCACGCACGTTTCACATTTTTAAGATTCTTTTGACCTTTTTAATCAAAATGTCATGGATAGAATTACATACATAATACATTTTTCTTTTTCAATAATCCATTTAACTCGGAAGTATGTCACAATATAGAAGAAATTCAGTAACATTGCAACTTTAAATTACCATGTTTTATATATTCACATTGTATATTAGTTGTATAATTATTCCTAGAATTAAAACCCATCCGATATATTGTTACGAAAAAAATTTTTGTACGCTTCATAACATATTCAGGAATTGACTAACCTCTCGCGGAGAGTTTTTTGGTGTTGATGATTTTGGCAGCGTATTCTTGGCCCGTGCTCAACTTCACACATCGTCGCACTACTGAAAACGCTCCCCTGTGGAAAAAAAAGACAAATTGAGACTTTAAAGTGCCCCTATTATGCCATTTTTAAGGTAGCTAATATTGTTTTATGAGTCTCCTAAAACAGGTTTACATGCATCCAAGGTCAAAAACACTTTAGTTTCCTCAAAAAATTGCTTTAATTTTACCTCATTTCTAAATGATTCCTAAACGACTCGTGCGAAGCAGTTCAAAGAGTCATTCTCTCTAAACCCCTCCTTTCCGTGAGCCCTCGCTGCTGTGATTGGTCAGATGGAGCAGTCCTTTGTGATTGGTCTACCGCATACAGTGCGAATGGCAGCCATGGGCGGACATTATGCAAATGTGTTACTTCGTGACGTACAGCCGTAACAGAATAAGATTCCAATTCCTAACGACTCGTTTAGGTGATTGCGAGCTGACTCTTTTTTTTGATAGACAATAACTTTATATATCGTGCACTTTCGGCTTCACAACTTTGCAGAAAGTTTATGTTCACATACTGCTAGATGACACACTGCATGAAAGGTAATATTCAAAAAGGCATAATAGGGGCACTTTAAGAATGAAGTCCTGACAGTATAATAGCAACACAGCCATAACAGTTCTGTGTGTTGACAGTGAAGTTTCTGTTGTATGAAAATTAAATTTCCGAACATCAGACAGACTGCCTCAAACCTTGGCAGCGTGTTTGGTGTTTGTTTTTAACATTTCAGGAGGGAATCAGCAGAAGCAAAGAGAGTAAGTTAATGGCCCCCCATGTTAAACACAGCAGATTATTTATTCATCGCAAACGTCCCTACCTCACACTGTCGGACTCTTTTGCAGTAGCGGCTGTTCGACAGTAAAGGCTGATGCCACTAAAACGAGAGCTAATTCTGGCGGCCAGTATTAATAAATTACACTCAACTGGGTTTGTGTTATATGAATAAAACAGTAGAGTAAGTTTGTCATGTTTAATAGGTTTTCACAACTTATGCAGAATCAGAAAACCATTTGGCGACAAAGGCGCCTGGGCCTAAAACAACATCTTTGCAATATCTACATTTACTCAATAATGCAAACATTGTGATGTAGATGAGGTTTGTGTGTTTTTACATCTTATGTTTATAATACATGGGTTTTGATCAAATCCAAATAGGCAGTATTGCACAAATAAGCTGAAACTCATCTAGGTAGGTAGGGCTGAATGATTTGCAAGGAATAAATCTAATTGCAATTTTTCTGTTAATAACCGTGATTGCAATTTCAATAAAAATAACAAATACAAATAAATAAAAAATAATAAATTACAATAATAACATTAGAATATTACAATAGTAATATTTTTAATAATTTTTTAAATATTTCTTAGTAAAAATAGTAGTAGTAGTAGTAGTAAATGAAATTATTAATCAAAATGAGAAATATTACTATTTAACTGTATAGTTAAAATCTAGTATATTAGAAAAAATAGATTTATTTACAGTACTATTATTTAATGTTTATTTTCAAATGTGAAACCATCAAGCTTTAATTTTGGCAGAAAACTCCAGGGAGCCATTAAAGCTTCTCTTTTGTTGACAACAGCCATTATAAGTGCTTCCCATTACGATTTGTTTTTAAGCAGCTGCAGAGATGGAGCAGAATTTATTGGGAACCAAGCCACTCTGACACACTGAAAAACACTGGGCCATGGGCTGTTAGCGAGTAAATGAACACAGTGCTGCCACAAGTTTCCCCTTTCTTACTTGACTTTCTTAATACGTCCCTGGTCTTAGTGTGAACAATTCATTGGTGGCATCAAAATATACCCAAGTCAACAAAACTACTGCCAATCGTGTCAGGGGTCGTCTCTAGGCAGTATTTAACAAAACACAGTCACCCGTAAGTGCTCTTCAATGGGGCCTGTTTTTGTCAGGCCAGTTAAAGCCCTTAGTGTCTGTTAAAGTGATTTATAAGATCTGGATGCGTGTGTGTGTGTGTGTGTGTGTGTGTGTGTGTGTGTGTGTGTGTGAGAGACACAAAGACTCCAGCTCCTCCTCTACAACCATCTCCCTGCATTGCTGGGACGACTGGAGCTACTGGGCAAAGGAGAGACACACAAACACACAGGTCACATGCGATTCTGGACTACAATGTGCCGTCAGAGGTCACATGCAATAACATCTCTCTGCTGGTTTGAGCAGCAATGTGCATTTTGCATGTTTTCTGCTAGACTTCAGGCCTGAGGGGTGATGAGACCCTCATTCAAATGCTCCTGCCCTACTGCCCTTTCAGATCCATGAAAGCATCATTATGCTTCATCACCCAAATCCTTGCTGTTCATTTCCTCTTCCTCATTGTTTCACCATTCACTCCTTGCTCCTGTAATACTTGATTCTCAGAGGGAATTTACATAACCTCTACATCCAATCTCAGTTCTAAAAAACTTCAACTAAATAGATGGTCAAAACCAGACAGCTATGCATATAAAGCACTGACTATCCAAATTCAGATTCATATTTCTACATATAAACGATATGTGTCTCATGGTTATCAAGGCATTATTTTGACGGTTCTTATGAAGAATGATTTTCTGGGTAAATTTTACATGCGATAATAACGTAAGCATATGAAATAGGCCATCATAGTAGAAGTTGTCCATTTTTTTTACAGTAGTAGTCCTTTTCGCGAAAGACTCTGAATCATTTTTCAAACAGTTAGTTTCAAAGAACCGATCAAAATAACGATTCATCACGTGGTCGCTGAAACTCCAGCGTGAAATAATGCGAGATCAAAAGCATAACAGTTATCTCACCACCTCCTAAAATCAAAGTGTTTTAGCGCTTAAAAGTTACTTACAGCATAAATATAAAATATATGAATAAATATAAATATAATTTCAATTAGCAATCCTAAAATTCTAATTCAATTACACCTCTTGGCTGAAAACGTTTTTACACATTTGAATCATATGCAGTTTTCGAATCTGTGATAAACCTGTCATACAGTCAGGACGCAAGCATATTTCCAGTAGGTTTTATTTGCTAATATATTCCTGCTACTGAAATAAAGTTCTCCTCAAATTGCAAATATTCTACCGGTTCACCCCAAACGCAGACAACCGAGTTCATTTGAGAGCCTCTCGCACCGATTCAGCCTGATTCGTGAACAAATAGTTCAGACGGTTTTTTGTTTGTTTTGTTTTTTGTGAACCGGATCAACCGAGTCCTTCAAAGGGTCCGAATCGCCGATTAGTTCACGTTTCGGACATCGCTATATCATACAGTACAGATAAAGCACCATGACGTTGTTTAGCTATGTGGAAATGCCAAATGCAACCCAACACTGAATTTTCCACTTGCATGTTTACTTTTACATCCGAGCATGAAATGCCAGCTTAAGGGGCGTTGCACTAATCAATATTTGTTGCATCTGCGGTAAGTGGGGTTGTTTTGAAATCATATTAGAGTGGTGGTCAGCGGATCTTGGCAGGACTTGAGCGTGTCTATCTCCTCCCTCTGTGACAGCACGTTTATCGGGGCACCACCACACCTCGTGTTTGCTGACAGTTTGCTTACCCTGCCCAAATATCACCATGCAATCTCCACGCAGGACAGTTCCACACATGCACAACCGTGATACTCACTTGCCCAGCTCCTCGTACAGCTGATATTCGTCCGTGAAGCGTGTACATGTAGTCGTGGCCATGTCTTCCCGTCTCGGAATCGGACACGCTTTAAGAATTAAAAATCGTCCGCAATTCGGCGAGCTAGAGCGTCCTGGATCTTCACCTGGATTTTGCGCTCAAAAAAAAGCCTGATATGTCTTGTAATGACAGGTTAACGGTTGAGTAGGGCAGCGTGTATGCTGACGGCGGGCGTCCTCACCCCCGCGCTGTGCTCCAATCGCCGAGAGGGGTCTGTCTGCGGACTGCAAGAGAGGGGCGTAACTTGAAGGGGGCGTAACTTGTAGCAGGGGGCGTAACTTGAAGTTGTCCAAATCAGTGCGCTGGCTGGGAGAAGGGTTACTGTTATTGTAACTCCAAATAGGGACAAACCACGAGGGGGGCTATTTGTATTTCGATGAGCTCTTACGTAATCGTGATAGCGTAGTGTAAACCAAAAGAAATATAAATAAACCATCGATGGTACACGAACATAAAATATTCCATACATGCAAACAAACATCGTGTATCTATAGCCTACAATGAACACTTTTTAGGCTGTAATTGTATTCATTTTATTGTATTTTAAGTGCTGTATTTCTGGTTTTTATTTATTCTGTTTTATACTCCCTTTTTGAGCTCCATTATATGAAAGGCTCTATTCAAATAAAGTGTGTTATTATTCATTTTATATGCATGACAGGGATCATAATGTTGTCTTTTGCATTCACAAGCATAAATGGAAATGGGGGTTTTTCCACGGAGGTATAATTTTGAATGGGTGGTGAATGACATGGTTTTTGTTGGCTTCCACTGACCTTTCACATGTATATACAACACACAAGGTGTTATCTTGTGAAATCAAGTATGAGGAAACTATTTTTTTTTTTTTTTTTTTACATTGAAATGGTCAGATGCATTAAATTATTTTTTTTAGGTGATAGTTCTATCATGTTTACACTGCTCATTTGGTTCTGTGTGTGTGTGTGTGTGTGTGTGTTTTTTCAACCATTAGATAACGAACATGGACGCCCACTCGGATATTTCATATTCAGCTCAATGTCAACATCATTAACCCCAATTACACTAATTAGACTTGGTATGACTCATTAGGAGTGTTTCTCTCTCCCTTTCGGTTCTCTGTGGAGGAGGGGCTGAAATTCACAAGAACATACACTGGAAAGAAGATCAATCCTAAAGAGATTCGGCCGAGAATGATTCAGAGCCAGTCACACATTTACAGTTATTTATTCATTTTTGGAGAGAAAAGTATCTTCTTCATACAAAAGAAATGTTCCATAAATTATTAAAACTTTAAAGTGTTAGGTCCACATGCTGATGGCCCACTGAAAAATATCAAGACATTAAATACTGAGGCGTAATGAGACCAAAAATTCAATGAATATATTATTGCTTGAAAAATATTAACATGCACACTCTAAGTCACCACTGCCAGTTGGGCAAATTCATGAATTCAATTCAGAGTGCAATATTTATGACTCAAGAGCAAATGTTAAATCAAACCCGTGTCTAGAACCAAACACACACACACACACACACACACACACACACACAGTCTTCAAATAGAGAATCATTAATCACTGAGTCTTTGATGGGAGTTCAAACAGTATTCAGTCTTTCTGAGCCCTTGAAAATTAAAGGACTAATCTTAGTATTCAGCATTTCTCCTAAAACAAGTTGGTCACACCGAATTTGCATTTACTAAAGTTGTAAAATGTAAGTATTTCAGAGGTAAATGTTTGGTAAATCCAGACATTATTCTTTTTCCTCATAGATTTAAGAACAGCAGCAATGGCTACAGAGGGAACAAAAGGTAAACTGCAACGGGACTGAACTATCACAAGGGGCTTTACAAATATTCCACAGCCTTGTGTATCAGAAGAGACTGTCACACGATAAGACGCAATGCATTGACATGAAGGTGAAAGAGGAAATCAGCATATGAAGCTCCACCGTTAGGACTCTTGTCCTCCACCAGGAGGCGCTGCAGAGACTCCTCACAGCTGTCACCCTCCCGCACCAGTTTTAGCTGAACAAAAAGAAAGTTAATTCTGTGAAAGTTAATTCTGTGTCCACATCTTGTCAGTTCCTGAACATTTTGCAAATGAAGGGTGTGAGTCATTCACCTGGAGAGTAACAGCTGCTGAGGACTGCAGAGAGCATATGAGAGCTCTGGTGCTGATGGAGAGGGAGTTTTCAAGCACTGGAAGTTTGATCTACAGAGAACATACAACACACATACTATGTACAAGGCTAAAGTGAAGTCAAAGCACTAAAATACAATGAGTGCAATACACAATATGAAGAAAACTTGCTAGAATGTGTACTTCGAAATTACATTTCAAGCAATCACCAGTATTTCCTGCAATGTGATATGTTCATTTCATCTAAAATTACAGTAATTTTTTTTATGTATGTGTGTGCATACACACACACACACACATATATATATATATATATATATATATACATACATATACATATATGTGTGTGTGTGTATATTTTAACATGATAGTAAAAAGTAATGTTTTTAAGCACTGTATAATCATATCGGAATGATTTCTGAAGGATTACGTGACACTAGTGGAGTAATAGCTGCTGGAAATTCAGCTTTGCAAGTATAGAAATAAATTACACTTTAAAATACATCAAAATAGAAAACAAATAGTAGAAAACAAAATAAATTGTAATAATATTTCATAACATCACTATATTTTTGATCAAATAAATGCAGCTTTGGTGAGCGTAAGAGACTTTGGTATCACTTAAAGCCTTTATGTATAATGCATTATAAAGGGTTATTATGGGGTATAATGCATCATAATTATTCATAATGTACATTGTTATACATTATATCTTGTTGTAAATAATTATAACCAAATTTAAAATGCATAGTGTAACAATGAATTGATAAGTGTTATAATGTATTAACTGTGGTTACAATTATTTATGAGATTGTACAATGCATTATAAGGTGCATTGCAAGACATAATTAATGCATTAAAACTACTTTTATAATGCATTATACATAAAGGCTTTAAGTAAAGTGTTACCGAGACTTCTTTAAAAAAGTGTCATTAAGGGGAATGGGAAGTGGTGTGTGGCCAAGTATCATGACCCATACTTGGAATTTGTCCTCTGCATTTAACCCATCCAAGTGCACGCAGTGAACATACACGGGGAGCAGTTGGGGGGTTTTGGTGCCTTGCTCAAGGGTCTCACCTCAGTCGTGGTATTGAGAAAGTGTAGTAAGAGTAAGTGTTTTGACAATTTAGTTGAATGATTGAATAACCCATGACAGACAAATCTGAATCTGAGTAAAAGAGACTCATCTAAAAGGTAAATTTATTCTATGACTATCTATGATATCTTATCCTATATATAGTTCATGGACCCCCTATATGTCAATTAACCATTATCTAGTTGTCTATTATGATAGAAAACAGCAGATTAGATTTTAAAGTTTTCGTTTAAAATATGTATCCAACTGTCAGATTCCCTCTTAGATGAACTGCTTCTATGAATTGTTCTCATTTGTCAGTCACTTTGGATAAAGTCTGCTAATTGTTAATGTAAACGCCAACTCAATGCGTCCCTGTCTCACCTCTCCAGATGTGAGGTAGGAGAAGGAGTTGGTGTTGAAAAGCTGTAGAAGAGTGTGAGGAGGCACACAGCTGCCCACCCAAAGGAGCAGCGCCAGTGGGCAGTAGATCAGATACAGACCCCCTGGATCCAGACTAGAGACAGTACAGCGCACGGCTTCCCCTAATGATGGCATGTTGGCGTTATCAGCAGAGACAGACTGCAGGGGTGAGAAGGGTAAACACAGAGGCAGTGGCGTCATCATCCAGTCAGGAGAGAAAGCATCAATATTTTAGGTGGAAGTTTGTGTTGGACTTCAATGTGACATGGATTTTCCTTGCTCTTTTTTTAAGTTTGGTATAGGAAGTAGACAGACTTTCATGGCTTTCAGCTCTCATTCCAGTTCAACAAGACACAAAAAAGGGACTTTTAAAGGTACTGTACCTAAACTGTACCTTAAAGGTACAGACACCTGTTTTTAATTGGTTTCGACACTACTGGTTTAAAATTTTTGTCTGTTTAAGACATTTTTGGATTTCTTTATAATTATTTTTTAATTTTCTTTTTTTCTTTTTTTTTCATAATTACCAAGCCAATAAGCTGGTAGTTATTATTTTCTTGCTATGGTCAATAACCAAGAAATGGCAGATGATAGATAACATCTATACAATTTCTAATGTCTAAATAAATTAGGAATACAACTTTAAAACTAAAATTTAATTTTAAATGCTGTTAATTTAAATGAAAGTTTGATAAACTTGATTAACAAAAGAGAATGTAAATGTAAAAATGAAAAAAAATGTAAAAATAGACAATTAAATATAAATGCATAAATAAATATTGTCTGATAAATATCCAAAATTGATCATATCTTGATAAATAAAATAAAAAAAATCTAATATCAGCCGACACTCAATGTGGTTCTAATATACTATGCATCCCTAATTATTCCAACTGTCTTTGGTGCCAGAAATCTTGACATAATAAGTAAAAAATAAAATGCTGTAAATAGAGAGTGAGAGTACAGTAGATGCATTTATTGCTAGAGTAGTGAGGAATGTGGCATCTCTAAATTCTGCCATGTGCATAACAATCCAACTGAGAATTATGAATTCTTACAGACAAGGAAAACTGTCTCATTTCAGGGACCAATTTGGATGAACAGAATGTTCTAGATGTCTGTCTCTTACCAGAGGCAGAATAAGTGGGTAGAACTGAGAAGCAGTGCTCAGCGTGTCCATGGAGACAATGAGGCTACGCAGTTGTAGACGCTGATGTACAGAGCTCCGCAGCCCAGGCAGCAGCACTTCACTTTTGCGCAGACTGTTAATGTAGACAGGTACGGCTTTCAGAAACTGAGGCAGCACCAGCTGACAGAAAGAAACACACACACAGAGAAACAGACAAAGAGGAGAATGACATTCAAGACTCTACTATCCAAATGAAATAGGAATCACTTAGAATGGCTTCTTAGTATTATTATCTGTGCATGCATCATTAACAGGCTAACGAATTGTAAAATTAATTGAGATTGGAGTAACAGTATATTAGACTGTCTGTCATCTCCTAAAAATGATTTTTCCCCCAAATACTGGAAGACTTCACGGGTCTAAAATAAATGATTAAGCTCTAATTATGCAACTCACTAATAACTGTCTAGGGCTTTTTGCACAAAAAAAGGCAATGTGACAAAAAAGTGACTATTTATTTAAGCAATTAAAAATTAATTGGACCTTATTTTTTTTAATTGGTATCACCAAATCATGGTTTAATATTTGACTTATATTATTGCTTAAATCTCTAGAGTATCTGAATATTCAAAAGCGTGTGCTGGGCCAGTACATTCTGAAATTTTTGAGAGATCCTCATTAAAGAGAGAGAAATATATGAAGAACACACCTGTCCTGGGGACACAGAGGTTGTGCAGCTGTGTTTCCTGAAGCAAGCCAACATCTCAGTGACCTCTGTCTGTAACTCCTCACGCAGGGACTGGAGTGGACTCTCCAGTGCTAATGAATACACTGACTCACACACACGGACAAAAAAAAAAGTTATAAATATTATAAAGTCAAAATAACAAAATTCAAGTAAAACCAAGAAGACTGGGCTCAGTGCAATAAAAACAACTGATGCAATGTTAATTGTGATAAGTGATTATACAAGCAAATTCCAGAAAAAATATTATTGCATTTACATGTACACTAACATTTAAAAATTTGGGGTCGGTAAGATTTTTGAAAGATATGCTCGCCAAGGCTATATCCATTTGATCAAAAATTCAATAAAAACAGTAATATTGTGAAATATAACCATGATTTAAAAAATGTTTGCATAGCATATTAATATATTTTAAAATCTAATTTATTCCTTTGATGGCAAAGCTGAATTTTCAGCAGTCTTCAGTGTTGCATGACCTTTCAGAAATCATTCTAATATGCTAATTTGGTGCTCAACATCTTTTTTATTAATATCAATGTTGAATACAGTTGCGCTGCTTATTTTATTTTTTGATGAATTGAAAGTAACAGCATTTATTAGAATAGAAATCATTTGAAACATTATAAATGCCTTTACTGCCACTTTCAAACAATTTAATGCATCCTTACTGTATAAAAATAATATTAACATTTTTTATAAAAATACCATATAAAAATAATATTTCTCTAAAAAATGGACCCCAAACTTTTAAATGGTAGTGAATATATTATTTATTTTATTAAGAAAGTAAATAAGGTCCAATTTGATTTCATATTGATATTTGATCATATTCATATTTTTTAATACTTTTCTTGCAGTAGAATGTGAGGAGCGTCTCGGCCTGGCTGCTTCTAAAGGTGTCTAGCAGCTGATGGGAAGCAGACAGAGTAACGGTGTGTATCCGTATCCTGTTCTCTCCAGAAGAGTTACTGTATGACAACACAAACTACACCAGCAGATGAGAAGGGAATCAAACCATTATATTAAATGAACAATACGTCAAATGATTTATCAAATCCATTACTCTCAGATAAATGTAATTTTTATATAAATATGATCATTTATGATTATATATCATTCTATACATCCAATGCCATCACATCAATACTACCTGTATGGCTACACCCCTCGTTTCATCCAAAGACTTGTTGTGAGTGAACTCAAATGCCAGAGCTGTGCGCCAATCAAGCGCTGCCATGGCAACACAGCAGGAGTCAGAACCGGTGACGAAGGAGCCATAGCAACCAGATATGCGCATCTCTGCAGAAACACAGCGATTGAGCTGTTAATATACCCACCAGCTATTTACAAATAACATCTGGCATTCATGCACTGAATTCAAGTTACAAACAAGCGACTATGATCTATATACGTATGCTGAGTGCCTAATTTGATTACATTTCAAAAAATTAATTTGACGCTAATTTACAGTTGTTGGTAATAACATTCTTAGTCTTAGAATCTGGGTTTCTAGATTCTTTTAGACGCTCCTTTGATTACCTTTACTGACAAAAACTCTGAGCTGAACTTTGAAGGCCATCTGCATGTTTACACATCTGCTCAGATCAGCACGGAAGCGTTCCTGTTCCATCTCCGACTGCAAAGAAAAGTACACGGAAAGATTTAGAATGAAACGACACAGTTTGTTCACACTACATTAAATATGATTGTCACTCTTCTTCTGAGTGCTTAATCCGGTTCTCTTCACACAGCGGGAAGTGGACAGAATAACAGTGCGTATCTGTGTCCTAGTTTAGTTATTTATAGAAATGACAACCACATTCTGAAAACGTCACTCCTGAAAAATTCACTCTGATTACAATAAATCCCAGTAGTGTGCAGAACCAAACTAAATAACTAGTTGTTAACGCAGTAACGTCACTCTTTTGAAGACACTGACAGTTTGTTACTAGAAAGTCACAGAAGAACCTAAAAATTATGATTGGTTTTGTTTATGAGGAAAAAGAATAGCATAAATACAGAAATAAAAGAATATGTGACATTCGACAGGTCATTTGTAGTGAAACAGGAACTGTGATGAACATGAGAGTATAATACCGTATTTCCCTATGTAATTTGTTTTATTTTTTCCCAAATACCATTTTATTTTTTCCCAAATTCCATTTTTTCCCGTTTTAATTTTTCTGGATTCTGCTTTTTTCCATTTTAATATTTCTAGACTCTGTTTTAATAGTTAAATTAAAAAATGTGAATCAAAAAGCTTGTCTAATTAACTGAAATCATGAAACACACAATTTAACAGCAATTTATTAATTGTTTAATAAAAATTACATTATTAAGGCCCTATTAAATATGCTTTATTTTTTTCTCAAATACAGTTCTATTTTTACCAAATTCTGTTTTCCACTAATTTTCTGGATTCCATTTTCGTCTAATTTTAATAATCAAAAACATCTCTAATTAATTAATTTTATTTAAAAAATGTATTATTATTATTTTTTTAAAAATTTTTTTCCAAAAATACTTTGTTGTGCATTGACATTTTTCTGTTAAATAAATTGTGATAATTTTTTTCTGGTAAATATTCCTTAATTATAAACAATGTTTTAATAATAATTTTATTATTAGTAGTAGCCCTATAATTACATTAAGTACTGTTACCGTTTCTTCAAGTTAAACCAAACTTTTATTTTGACAGGTTGCTGTGAAGACCTTTACTTTCTCTTAGTATATGATATGAAGATAGTTTTTCTCAAAAGAAATAGTAAAATGCTCATGAAGTGACTCAGAGCTGTTCTAGAGATTATGTTCATGTGTTCATGTACTCATATATCGAGGCAGCAGAGGCTGGAAAAACTGCGAGTGTCACACA
>JAFVLL020011977.1:0-10736 GCA_021397915.2 Tor tambroides
CGGTGCCTTGCTCAAGGGTCTCACCTCAGTCGTGGTATTGAGGGTGGAGAGAGTGCTGGTTATTCATTCCCCCCACCTACAATCCCTGCCGGACCTGAAACTGGAACCCACGACCTTCGGGTTACAAGTCCAACTCTCTATCCATTAGGCCACGACTGTAAATAGTGACTATGTTACTGTAAATAGTGACTATGGCAGGTATTGGAGGTCTGATTGGAGAGATGGGACTGCGAAGGGTTATTTAGAGAGCTGCCAAAGCCTGTCACTCCTCATCGTTGTTCAATTACACTCCTCACCCCCCGCAGCACCCACCGAAACAGCTCATCTTTTTAAATCATGAATGTCGCTGAAATACAACTTCACTTTGACTACGGGGCCACTCCACCTGTCCTTAAGCTGATGCTACTTGCTTTGTGGAGCAGACGTGATTTTAAGAGAGAGAAAGAAATGGAGAATACGTTCTCTACAGTTCTATTCAACCTCAACAATGAATCTCCTTCTGACTGTGTATGAGGGATCAGATTGCATGCAGAAAATACAATGTTTGAGAAAAAGAAAACCAAAAATGAAAACCCTAACATATAGTTCACCCTAATAAAAGGTCCCGAACACATGGAAACAGGGCTAGCACATACAGAAAAAAAGTGCATGGTAGTGATGTCTGATTCATGGTGAACAAATATTTTTGAATCGACTGATTCAAATGATTCAACTAAATGATTTGCAAGGCGAAACAAATTCCATTTCTTTCTTTCTAGGCCAAAATTTTATTTATCTGAAACAAACACAATGAGAATTTGGTTTATATTTGTATTCATCTGGAATACAAGTATAAACCTATATATAAACACACACATATACTGTATAGTAAACTGTATTTCAGCGAAGTAAAAAAAAAATATCAAAAATTATATCTGGTGTCTGAATAATTTTTGGTTTGACTGTATATATTCATTTACCAAAAAGTAAAAATACTTTTTTTTTTTTATATTATTATTTATTTTAAACAGTTAAAAACACTAATTAAATTTAACTAACCAATAATGGTACAATAACAATGTATTCATTTATTATAAAACAAATTCATTGAAGCAGACCTTCTGAATGAACTGAATCACTAAAACAAACTGCAGCTCTAGCCAACAGAGATGAGGGTGCGGAAAGATACTTGGAAAATACAGACGACAGGAAGGATAGAGAAAGAGAGATTTACGTCAACAGCTAACAGACCTAATCAGAGAGGAGATGGAAACATCCAGACTGTCACAGCGACAGATTAGTGATTGTAAGGTGACCTGAAGGCAGTGACATCTCTTGCTTATTCCCCCACCCGGTAACATCTGGGCCAGACGCTGCCGTGAGCCTCGCACCAGAGGCCAGAGACATCTGTCAGCCCTGACAGGACCCACACAGATGGATGCTGGGATGAGAACATCATATATTTCTGCTGTGTGACATTAAAGGCAATCAGGCAGAGAAACGGTCAGCAACGTTAAAGCATATGTCCGTGACTTGCCCTTCAACCCTGAAGACAAACAGGTCCAAAAACCCTGCTTTGTGTCAAACACAAAAAAGGTATTTTGAAGAATGTTCCAATTGCTTTGTTGCAAAACAACATTGGACCCCAACAACTTTGATTATATGTACAAACAAATGTCGTCTTTTGTCTTCAAACAGAACTCAGCCAGTCATACAGGTTTGGAACAACATGAGGATGAGTAAATGATGACAGAATTTTCATTTTGGGGTACATTTTCCATTGAACACAACAAAGATGATTTGTTATCAGTCAGTAGATAGCTCTACTAAAGGCATAAAAACTCATTTTCCAAAGCAAACCCAATGACACAGTCCATCGCCGCATTTTGCTACGTTTATTGATTTGGCAGCTGCTTATGGACTCACAATTTTGCCAAAGAATTGTACGCATATGCCTCTACGAGAACAGACAAACATCAGTGCTATCAAGCACACAATAAAATCCGCCATCTCTCCCTTCCTCCGCTTCCCTCCATCGAGCTCGCACAAACACTTATTTGCCGCGCCGAATTTGGCAAAGGGGTAGAAGGGTTACCATCTGTTAGAAAGAGCCGTACAATGCGAGATTTAGTTTTTAACAGCTGACTATAGAGGAGAGACAGGCCCCTTCACACCAGTTGGCAGCATCTGATGAGAAGAAGAAGAGGAGGAAAAAAATGGTAAAAAATGAGAATGTTAGGCAATCAGCCATCTGGAATACTCTGCCGAATATTCGAACAATTTTCAGACAAAGAAGAGAATTGGCAGACTGCTTCCAAGAGGGCTCAATTTAGTTTGAAAAATGGTGCTCATATATCTAATGGGGGATGCAGGCAGGGGGAAGGAGAGCCCGTTCCATCCAATCAGAGCCCTCTCCGTACAGTCATTTACATCTAAACAGTCGCATCGAGAGAAAATATAAAAAGACAGTCGTCCTGATTGAGAACAGGTCTTTGTTTAGCTTTTCGGCGTCCTGATCAAAACGGATGCGATTTTTTCGAGATTAAGACACCAACTGCTCTAATTCATTAGAAGAGAAAAGAGAAGCAAAACAGGCTTTACACATCACATCTGTTCTCCCCTATAACTGACTAATAGATGGCAGAGTACGTCTCCCCACAGTGCTTTTGGAGATGGGGAACGGAGGAACCAGATGAATCCATTGTGGGCGAGTAGAGGTGATTCATCTTGGTGGAGCTGCCAGCCCGCCGACCCGCCCCCCTCGAGCGCACACGCAGGCGCACGAGCCCAGGAGACGGATGGAGCCAACAGTCAGCTTCACACCATTTACCTCCTCAAGGCTGCTGATGCGGGGCACAGAGGTGTGTGCGCTGGAAAAGGGGGGTTATATATGAGCTGGAGAGCGAACGAGAGGGGGAAACAAAAGACAGGGTAGACAGTAAATGAAGGACAATCTGCTCGTCGCGCATGACTGGTTAAATCGGAGATGCTACCTTGAGACTTTCTGCCAGGGGAGTCTCTGGAGCTCTCTGTAATGGTGACTGAATACCGGTACAAGCACAGCCCGTCTCTGCTTACCTCCACTCGCCCTCATGAGACCGATGCCAGCTTACTGTCACACAATATGCTTCTGTGCTGAATTGCCACAACACAATATCGGAATTAAACACTGCGCTGCGTTTTCCTACAGTCATAATCTTTGATTTAGGTACGACATATTTATAGTGCTTGCTAGTTCCTCTTAACGCAAGGTTCGGGTGCTAATCTAATACCTATCAATTACAGAAGAATGTATAGTTTGCCTCTCTCCTGGCGATCATGGCTTTAAGCGACCCTCCAACACCTCAATGCCATCTTTCTGTAATCTGCAACTAAATAAAATAAGCGAAACTTGGCCTCTTTGCAAAGCAGGGTCTTCATCCCGATAACTGGTCCCCTCACCTTTTAGGATCAGACGAGAAAGTGAAATGCTTAATTTGTAGACGCCATTCAAAAGTTCAAACTCTTACGAAATGTAAGATTCATGTATGTTCACTTTGGTTTAAGATGGATGCAATTCTTTCTGTCCTTTATGATTGGTGCTTGTCAGGTTGTATGATATGACCCTGGTGAAAGGCAAGTGAAAATCTATGGACAGAATAGAATTAGATTGATCATAATTATATCTATCTTCACGTAACAACAAATTCAATGGCACCCACGTCATAAGCAAAAAATAACATTAATACAAGCGGTTTTGCTTGCGTAGATCACTGACGCACTACCAGCAGGAAATCTGAGACTTTTGTCTGCATTCAAAATGAGGTGCTACACATCTCAAAAGCAGCTAATGCTCCCCATTCAGAAAGTAACAGACATCAATGACACAGCAACAGTTTCATATGATCTGAGACTGGTCTTTTCTTTCTTGCATCTATTTAACTATATTTACTCTACACTGAGTTACCCTGCCATTCAAAAGTTACCTTTTAAAAGTTTATTTTACTCTCTGCACTTACATGATCAAAAGTACTCAAATCAATTATTATTCATTTGAATACTGTATTATTACCATTTTTGAATATTACAATTATTATATTATTATTATTATTATTATTATTATTATTATTATATTATAACAATTTAAAATAACTGTTTTCTATTTTACTATATTTTAAAATGTAATTCATTCATGTAATGCAAAGGTGAATTTTCAGCAGCAATTACTGTAAACTTCAATGTCACATGACTCTTCAGAAATCATTGTAATATGCTGATTTGGTGCTCAAGAAATATTTCTTATTATCAATGTAAAAAAAAAAACAGTTGTGCTGCTTAATAGTTTTGTGGAAATCATGGAAATCATTTTGTATTTTTTTTTTTTGTCAGGGTTTTTAGATAAATAGAAAGCTTAAAAGAACAACATTTATTTGAAATACTTCTAAATGTCTTTACTCTCATTTTTGGTCAATTTAATCTTCCCTGTATTAATTTTTTAAAAGAAAAAAAAAATAATGACCCAAACTTCTAAAAGGTAGAGTATGCTAATTCCCCTGCACAGCCAACTGAAAACAAGACGCATACAGAGTATCATGAAAACTACATTTTACTTGAGTAGAACTATAAAACATATCTAAAATGTTCTTTTGCCGCCTCGCAAGCACTGCTACTTCCTTTAGGAAGTGCAAATCTAGTTGTCTTCTGAAACACATTAATAGTGCATAGGTATCCAAGGCTCAGTATCGGTTGTGTAAGAGCTGATAATGCATTTCGCTTGGCTATCGCTAGAGGTGACAAGTGTGTATAGAGTCATGCATTATTTAACAACCAGGACACAGATGTGTGCGCAGGTGTGTCTTTGAAAAGGGTTATGGCATGCGGCTCCTTCTACATGCTACTCACAATGAATGTCCTTCCCTGGACACACACACACACAATCTCACATCCACTCATTTACCCAACAAGAATCCAATTACTTAACTCTGCTTCAGGTTCTATTGCTTCTTGGCTTCACCACCCTGCCAATCCCTCCGTAATCTCCTCTAACAGTCCGCACCCCCTCAGCTCCAGCACACATAGGGTCCGCTCCTGACCCTCTATAAGAACCTGATTAAATGAAAACTGTGATGCCCATCTCGCATTCCCTGGGCCAATGAATACCAATGAGAGACATGTTTTACTGACGTCTTTCTGTGTGGTCTTATTTCTCGTTATTGTAACTGGAGTTATTGTGACAGTCTGTTAGATAGAAAAAGAGTAAACAGGTGGGGGATAAAGACAACATTAACCCTGCTAAAGAAATTCACAGAAAATTCAGACAGAAAGGGTTAAGCTCAGATTTTTTTCGTCCTCTAAACTTGGGTTAATTTATGATCCTGGTGTGTGGTACTGTTGGCATGTAGCGTTCATATCTGCAGTCTTTCTCTCAATTCTCTCTGTCGTTTTTCTTCAAGAGTGTGGTGGAGTGCAGGATCACTTATTAAACTCAATAATGAAGAGGTCATGCATAATTTCATTTGCTGTAGGAGGACCTGGGGACATTTTCTTATTTCAATAAAATACTTGATATTTTCATTTGAAAGGCCATAATTCTACTGCTGTGACAGATATTGGGGTCACTAATGGTAAATGGGCGATTTATGGATTCAGCTCGGCTGGAGAATAGCTGTTGGGTCCTCGCCAATTCCTCCGGAGCAAACCGATTCAACGTCTTTTAATTCTCCCCACCAATGAGATGCCAGCAGGATCACTCCTGAATCACCTATGAATCACCTTAATATTGAAACCTTCCCTCACTTTCCAATGTGCTTTGTGTGTCCTCCTTATACCAAACGAACACCTTAACAGTTTGTTTACATCCTCAGTTCAGTCTCTCGTCTCTAAATACTTTGAGTGGTTCAAATTTATAGTTTCTCTTTCTGCGTGGTTAAAGACCTGCGGTGTATAAACCACTGGTGTCCGTGACTTAGAAAATTTCAGGGATATTAAAAGGGGATGCAATAAAAATAAAAGCAAAATTCATACATAAAATATTAATGACCTTGAAGGCACTTTATGCTTGACAAGTGCACGCCTAAAGCATGGCATCATGTGAAAGAGCAGTGGAAATAAAGCAGCCGGTGCTGTGAGTGAATGAATGCATATCTAAAGACCCTAGGCTCCCCAATGCTGTTTTACTGTGAAGAAATTACAACAGGACCCTGTCCAATCCCGTCGGCCCATGGGATAGCAAGCAGATGCAATTATTAAAAAAAACCTGATATTTCCCCATAAAGAAAAGAGAAAAACAGCATTAAGCCAAATGCAATATTTTTCCTCGGTTCCATTTTGGAAAGTAAGAATGTGGTAGTTCCAGCTGGAAATTAAATTAATTGAAAACATTTAGGAATCTCGGTGGGATGTTCAGTTTGTCCCACTGTTTTTATAAAATGTGAGTTATGGTAAAATACTTATGAAATGATCTGTATATAATACAAGATTAGTTTTATCAAAAGCCTATGTGATGTTTTCAGGAAGACTTTTGACTCATTCCTCAGTTTGCAAAAACAAAAATCCAGTTTACAATAAGAAACATAACGCACAGAGGAAAGGGAAACTAGATAAACACTACATAGGACCACAAAACCAGTCATAAGTGTCAATTTTTCAAAATTGAGATTTCTACATCTGAAATCTGAATAAATAAGCATTCCAGTGATGTATTGTTTGTTATGATAGGACAATATTTGGCCGAGATACTATTATTTGAAAATTTGGAATCTGAGGGTGCAAAAAAAAAAAAAAAAATCAAAATACTGAGAAAATCTCCTTTAAAGTTGTCCAAATGAAGTTCTTAGCAATGCATATTACTGATCAAAAATTAAGTTTTGATATATTTACAGTAGGAAATTCACTAAATATCTTCATGGAACATGATCTTTACTTAATATCCTTACTGATTTTTGGCATAAAAGAAAAATGGATAATTTTGACCCATACAATGTATTTTTGGCTATTGCTAAAAATATGCCCCAGCGACTTAAGACTGGTTTTGTAGTCCAGGGTCACATTTGAGGATAGCACGATGGAGGCATTATGGAGGGTTTTTAGCTGAAATGTAGAGCTGTAGTTGTCTATAGTTGTATAATTCCTTTTGAAGTGCGGCTACTGTTCTCTCTCTCTGTGTGTGTGTGTGTGTGTGTGTGTGTGTGTGTGTGTGTGTACCTACTTGACCATATTTTGGGGACAAATTTGTACCCAAAAGTGAGGTAAACCTGACAAAATCTCCAAAAACCTCCCTTTGGGGACGTCCTCATTCGTAAAATGGGCTTAAAAATAAACTAAACAAAGTTTTTTTTGAAATTGTAAAAATGCGGGGTAGGTTTAGGTGTAGGGTTGCTGTAGGGCGATAGAAAATACGGTTTGTACAGTATAAAAACCATTACGCCTATGGAATGTCCCCATTTGGATAGCTAAGTAAACGTGTGTGTGTGTGTGTGTGTGTGTATATGTGTATATATGTGTATATGTATATATATATATATATATATATATATATATATATATATATATATATATATATATATGTATATATATATATATATATATACATATATAAACTCTCCATAATGCCTCACCGAAGTGAATTATAGGTGCATTATTATGAACATGTTTTTGTTTCCCCTCATGTTCACAATAGAGAGGTGAGTAGATTGTTTTTCAAAGAAGTCTCATGTTCAACACGGCTGCATTTATTTGATCAAAAATCTGTAATATTGTGAAACATTATTACAATTGAAATTTTCTGTTTATATACTTTACAATTTAATTTATTATTGTGATGGCAAAGCTGAATTTTCAGCATCATTACTCCAGTCTTCTGTGTCACATGATCCTTCATAAATCATTCTAATATGCTGATTTGGTGTTCAATTAACTTTTTTTTTTTTTTTTTCTTTTTTTTATCAGTGTTGAAAAAGTTTTACTGCTTATATTTTTTGTTGAAATAGTGAAAGATCTTTTCAGGATTCTTTTATTCTTTGAAAAAAATCTTTTGTAACAAATGTTTTTGCTGTCTTTTTTGATTCATTTAATGCATCTTTGTTGAATAAAAGTACTCATTTCTTTCATGGGAAAAAAAACCCCTGTAGTATACACAGTGTATAAAATGTAACTTCTACTAAACTTGGAACATTGCTCTATGAGAAACAAGACAGAAGCTACCCAGAGCTACATATATACGATGGCAGCAATGACATCATATGGCCATGCTTAATGGAGTGTCTTGGTTCCAGCAGCATAGTCTTGACCTTTGCCTGTGGAATGTGAGCCTACACAGAACCATATTTTTCTTTAATATGAGTAGCGTGAGCTGTCTGGTCCCATGGGAACCGTAGTAAGAAGAACATGCTGGTCCAAATGGCTTTCTATCAAATGTGTCCATCTTTATTCTGTCTCTTCCTCTTCTTCCTAAAGGACCGCAGGAGTCAGACTACATAGTCCCCCCTTGGTCACTAAAGGGAGAAAGAGAGAAAAACAATCAAAGAGGAACAAGACAGTGATATGCGTTGGTTTGAGTTGTTAGAGCAGGGCCAGTAATGCACTGAATTAACAAGAATATTTGAACTGCATCATATATTTATTGTCTTTATCTTAAGCTTATGGAAACTCTGGAAGGCAAACTGGAAGTGACACTATATATTTTCAGCTTTGTGTTTTTTCCCTTTCATTAGACTTGGAGCAAGAGTCTCCTTTTCATACTGCCTTGTATGTGTTGCCCATGAGAAATAATCACTTGTACAGTACCAAGTAGAGTTTCTCCTTGACAGAATCTCAGTTGTGCAAACGCTGCAAACCAAGTGATCTTCTACAATAGCTTGATGCTCGATGAGAAACATGTTCTGTCTTTCGTTCTGTTTATAAGGCATGACAAAAGCAGTGAATATTACAAAAAAGAACATGTCCCAAACACTTTTTGGAAATGTGTTAACTGGAACTAACTGACAAAAAAACAAGAAGTGTGTGTGTTTGTGTGTTTTTTGAGGATAGTTGCACTGTGGGAGCATCATTTCCATATTGCTAATGGAACTCCCCACCATCACTAAATCACATGAACACCATGCAGCCAGCAAAGTAAATTGCTTAATGTGAAATTCAGAGGTGTTCTGTATCACCATGGCTGTTAAAATTCTTGCCGAAAGAGTTGGGGGGAGAGGATGGAGAGATGAGGAAGCCGTCTTAAGAGACACTATAATAAGTCAAGGGGAATTTTTGCTATTCTTTGTGGTGTTCATAACTTCTTTAAAAGTGAGGTGTAAAAACAGTCAGTATTTAAGGTCTCACCTGATTATAAAAGGTTCTAGTTAGGGGAGATGCCCAACGAACAACAACAACGTAATTGTTTCTGACAAAGGAGGTGAGAATAGTCTCTCCTTACATACCGCTGAGATAATTAACATGAGTAAGTAACACTGTCCACCGAAAGAGTCACCTGTGGCCTTCCGTACTAGTGAGACTTGCGTTGATTCACCAGATTGTGCCAATTATATCGTCACAGTGAACATTCAAAAATTCCTTTTTCTCACCGACCTGAAAACGTCTTCTAACGAGTTCCTCATATTTTATAGGAGGACAAGTTTTTCCTATCATGGCAAGTGTCCAATTACTGTTGAAATCCGAGGAAGAGAGAAGAGACTTGGGTAAATTGTACTTTTATATATACAGTTTTGTTCAGATATAATGGTTCTGGTCTCTCAGAACCAATATTAATAAACCAAACAGCAGCAAAATAGTCCAAATCTATTCAGACAGGTGTTCTTAACCCCCATAAACTCAATAATAAACATAACACCCATAAACTTGAGATTTCTCAGCCAATTAATTGACCAGCTGTTCCTGAAAAACAAGGGGTCCGTGGGGAAACGCTGACTGGTCACCTGTATGACCTCACTCTGAAAGAGCAGCCAGGAGAAGAGCTCCATTAATGAGTTTGTTTACCTGTTAGTTCCACCTCGCACCTCATATTTTGCATTTTCAGCATGCTCAACGCTGAGCCACATCGGCCCAGGACAGATATGACCATAATTCGATCATAAAATGCTGGTTAAAAGCTACAAAGTGAACATAAATATGCTTACAAGTTAATCAACAGTTATTATGTGTTGCTATTGGTGTAAAATTACACTGATATTAAAACTAAAACTAACAATTAAGGTATGATTAGACCTAAAGTCTGCAGAATGGATTAAAAAAAAAAATTGTTAAATGTGTTAAACTGAGCAAGTTGCTTAAAGAATTATGAAATTGGTTAAATAACTATCACTCTCTATAAAACTATATATTATAATCAAATAATTTAAATAGCATCACTTCAAGCAGTAGATGATGTAGAAGAGTCAATGGCCAGACTCTAAAGACTGCAGAGCTGCACAAAAATTATTTCTATTAAATGAAATAACTTTATGAAACAAAAAGTATTTCTATTAAATGTCTATAATCTGTTGACTTTTGAAAGGATAATTACTTCCATCTTATGGCTGATATTAAATTATTATTAAAAAGCTGATACTAAAAAGCTGATATTCTACACTTTATATACATTATATATGTACAGTATCAAAAGTGGTTATTAATTTGGTACAATGTAACAATGTTTTACAGATATCTAAATGTAAAAATGAGAATGCACAATTAAACAAAAAAAACATTTAATATAAAATATATTTAAAACTATACATACACATACACACACATATACACATACATATACATATATATATATATATATATATATATATACA
>JAFVLL020011978.1:0-109225 GCA_021397915.2 Tor tambroides
ACAAATCACTGGAGAACATGTTTCTTGAACTGGTAGGTAAACACACTTTTGTCTTTGACTTTATCTTGCTGCATGCCTTTCTATCCTCCATTTGTTGTTAGCTTTTTTCATTTGTGTCGCAGTGCATGCTGGGAAAACTTAATAGATAAAGTGCGTCATTTGTCTGCAGGGATTTGACAGATGGCATCTGAGAACAGTGTTGTTCAAAACGTAATATACATTTTTCTATAAAGCCTTTGTATAAAGGGTTTGGGTGACTGACAGAAAAGTGAATTACATTTCTGTACATTTTGCACAAGGATACTTATTTTGCCACTTCAAATGTTTTCCTCTGAACTTTGTTTACCTTACATTTCAATTTAGACAGAAAAACACAGAATGAATCCCTGTATGGCCATTTCAAAACAATTAAGAGCGGTGTAGTACTGAATATCAGCTCGGTTATAGTTCAACCGTAGACGTAAGGCCACATGTAATCACAACCATGATCAAAACAGTTCAATATACAAGTAGTAAAAATTGAGTACCCTCATTTTTTAGACAAAATTTCACCAGTTTGTAATATTTTTTTCTCTGCCAACAAAAAATGCTCCAGAATAAACCAAACCATCAAGCTTTGCATGTCACCATGCAACAAAAACTTGAAATGCATATAAATGGAGCAATTTTTCCTCCCTGTTCAAAGGTATGCATAATCACTCCATTCCAGCTTGACTCCCTTTTTTTTCATTTTCTGCTCTCTGGTCACTCCACGCTCACTGGAGAGAAAACCTGCCCCGAACAATCCTAACACAAGAGAAAACACATATGCTTCAACTTTCAAAAAACCCAGTAATCATCAAGAAAAAACACTCCACTTCCACTCTGCACCACTCATATACAACATGTACAAGTGTGCAACAAACATGAAACTATCAGACCGCCTCTTGGCCAATCATATTACAGTTTCACAACTAAGTGTTGTTGTTTTTATTCAGATTATATTTTGTAATATCATGTTTTTTCAACTAGAGGCAATTCTCTGAACCAAGTGACTCGCCAAACCCC
Source organism: Tor tambroides (assembly GCA_021397915.2). Classification (NCBI taxonomy): domain Eukaryota; kingdom Metazoa; phylum Chordata; class Actinopteri; order Cypriniformes; family Cyprinidae; genus Tor; species Tor tambroides. Next base: position 1,048 of record JAFVLL020011978.1, read on the forward strand.
GAGGCTTCTAGTCAAGTGACTGAGAGAGAACAGAAGACATTAGCCTCAATACCGGTACATCTATATCCAAACTTCAAAAAGCACTTTTTGGCACTAAATACTGCACTTCTGTCTAACAACTTCCCACTTCTGATCTTACTGATCAAAAACTGTCTTTAATATCTGCTGATCAATGAGCTCTCTAACCAGCATTAACCAAAGTTGAAGGCTTACAATCTGCAACATTTTTTTCGTTAGTTCTTTTATTCTTGATAGTGTGAATGTTGCCTTATTGCTCTGAGCAAGGATCTCAGTGCACACTAACAATAACGTGCTTGTGTCAAATGCTGAAACTGTATTTTCTGTAAATAATCTTGTTTTTCTTATTTGTGTAAAACACAGAGGAACCAATTTCACAATCTTGTTGAATTAAACGACCGAAAACACAGAGCATGCCAAAAAATACCTCAGGGACTTGCTGTCTAGTTTTGTTTCTCTAAATCTGCTTTTAGTTGGTTAGGCAGCCTAATGATTTTGAACTGTTCTTCGGTGAGACATGTCCTTGAATGTAATCAGTCTCCAAATGTTGTTTATTAGAGTGTTACAACTATGACAAAGCACTTTTGTTGATTTTGAAATTAACAGCTCAATTAATTCTTTGTAATAAAAGCAATTCAAAGAGACATTGTAGCTGATTTTGTTGCTTATTAGTGAATGATTCAGGGTGAATGCAATCTCTTTTAAGATACATTAAAAAAAAATAGTCAATCTAGACTGGTCTAGACTGGTTTTCAAGACTACAATAATGTTCATTCCTAACTGTTCTTGGACACAGTTTTCTTTTTCTTCATAATTCTTCATAATTTACTTAAACCGCACTTATAGGGGTATAGGGGGCTCTTGTGCAATTTACATCTATATGTTCTGTTCTTTAAGATATTATTTTCATTTTTTTTTTAAATTTGTATAAATCCCAAGACACAAAAACTCCATTTCCAATAAAGTGGTTGCCCAAACTAGTATTGTGTTGTAGTTCCAAGTCACCAGACTAACACCAGTGCTATGAGAACTTTTGGATTATGACATGAACTACTAAAAATCTGCTCAGAAGCTACTCTGGTAAGTATCTAGGTAAAATGGCCATAAAATTAGTTCATTGATTCATAAATGGGCTTTTAAAGGATAATCTGATAACCTCTAGATATTTATGTTCTTGCGAATTCTGCAAAAGGAACATTGATTTTCCACCATACACATCAATTTTGCCCATTTATAATTCAACGCTAGCTTTTGTAGAGACGGCTGTAATATTTTAGTCCTTTACTAGGTTTGCATTGATTTCTGCCTTTCAACCTTGTAGGATGCTCCTTTACTCCTGTCTCTACTGGTTTGTGTAGCAACCATCTCCATTGGACATGGAGAACAAAAAGTATTTAATTGTTTCATTAAAATACGATAACATTTAAAAAACAGTTTTTATTAAGTATTAAATATAATCAATTATAGAACAGAACAACACTCAAAGAGATCCCTATGAACCAGTAGATGCAAGTGTAAGCAACATGCTAGAATGAGTGTGGGAATCAGTATTCAAGAATAGGGATATGCTACAATGCTGCTGTCTGTGATAATTCATTCATTAACCTATTTGGAAATGAGTGCTACTGTATATATTAGATGATTCCTTCTGTCCTGTGACGGCAATCAAAGGTCACGACACTGGCATGAGCTAGACAGTAACATTGATTGAGGCTGAGCTCTGAGTCACAGCGTGCCCTGTGGGAAAGAATAACACCTGCTCTGCCCTGGCACTTAGCCGAGAGGTGAGAGGTTGATCATGACTGGCAGATTAGGCCTACCTCTAAATACAGATTACCTCCTGTTATACAGACGTGTGCTTGCTTGGTTAATACAACATCATCCCAGGCCAGGCCTTTGTGCTCCTTCTCACTCTCCATGTTCACTCTACATTCACTATTTAACGATTAGTAGCCTAATATTTAATATTTTAAAATAAACATTTAATTTTAATTAAACAAACTGTCAATTTTAATGATAAAATTTAAAATATTTAAAATATTTAATATATCCATTCATTATATATATATATATATATAAAATATTATTCATTATATTTTGAATAATACATTTGTGCTCTTTCTCACTCTCCATGCACTATTAAGTGACTGATAATAATTAATATTTTAAACATTTAAATTCTTAAACATTTAATTTTAATTGAATAAAAAAAATATGGTCAAACAATTAGATTTTAAATATCTAAAACATTAATTGTATTTAATATATTCATCCATTATATTTAAAATATTAATTATATTTTGAATAATACATTTTTATTTTAATTTAAAATTGTTAGTTACCTCTTGTTATACAGACATGGCCTTCACTCCTTATCACTCTCCATGTTCACTATTAAATTATTAATAATATTTAATATTTTAAATTAAACACTTAATTTTAATCAAACAAAAATGGTCCAAACAGATTTAAAATATCTCAAATATTAAATGTATTTATTATTTTCGTCCATTAGATTTAAAATATTCATTAAAATAATTTAAAATATGAATTATATTTTGAATATTATATATTGAAATTGTTAGTTACCTCCTGTTATACAGACATGGCCTTCGCTCATTTTGTTTACTTTCCATTCACTATTAAATTATTCATATTATTAACTGATTTATTATTAATTTAAAATATTAATTAAAATAATTTAATTTAAGAAAATAAACATATTACATGTATTTTGAATGCATCTTCATTTTAATTAAAAAAATTAAAAAAAAAAAAAGATTACTATTTGACTTTCAGATCTCAAATGTTAATTCCTGATTATCTAAATGATTACACATATTTTCATTTAAATTCATTAAAGAAAAATTGTAAGGTTCAAATGGTGAATTAATAAATAATATGCAAACCTAATTTGAGAGATTTTCGAGACACTAATAATCTCTGTGACTCTTATGCGAATAAATCATATCCTCAAGTCTTCCATCTTTTTTGTGACTGGTGCAATCAAGCTCTTGAAATCTTGAGCCGAGATGAATGACTGAGCTGCTACGGACTATTTCTCCTGAACAACCGTCTTTATCTCTAATTGGCCCTCCTCATGCAGAATGAAATGAGCACTGAGAAGGTTTTGCATATTGTAATAGGATGAGAGACAGACACTGGCAAAATCGTTCAGTTTCTAGCGGTTGAGGAGAATTGCTTCAGAATTGACAATCCCAAAAGTTTTGCATCTGAGCTGTGTTACATTCATGCACAATTAACCAGTCTGCACTAGTCAGCAATGATGAAAGAGCAGTCGCAACGCTCTCATTTCACTTTTATCTCTGCTTTCCCACAGCTCCTGCCGTATCTACAGTCAAACCTGACTGGATTTAAGGAGCTGGAGATTCTGAACTTCAAGAACGGCAGTGTGGTGGTAAACAGCAGGATGAAATTAGACAAACCGGTTACATACAATGTTACGGAGAAGGTGCAGTGTGTGCTTGAGGACTTCTGCAATGCGGCGTCTAAGAGATTGGACTTGGAAATCGACTCCCAATCAGTGGATATGGAAGCAGGTAAGCACGTGTCGAAATGAGAAATCAGAGAGTTCCTTATTAAAGAAATGTTTGCCCAAAAATGAAACTTCTGTCCTTATTTACTCACCATCATGTCGTTCCAAACCTGCATGACTTTCTTTCTTCTGTGGATGGCAATTAAGACATTTAAAAAAAAAAAAAAAAAAAACTCATCCATACAGTGGAAGTCAATGGGGTCCAAATGATTGTTTGTGTGTGTGTGTGTGTGTGTGTGTGTGTGTGTGTGTGTTCTGCTGAAAAAACTCATACAGGTTTAGAAGGACATGAGGGTGAGTAAATGATAACAATTTTCATATTTGAGTGAAGTATCCCTTTAACCTTCATAATGCATTCAAAATCTGTATACATTTTTTCATATTAGTGTTTGATATAACAGTCACAACTTCATATTTTTCAACTAAAACCATATTGTATGATCAGCAACCTCTCTTTAATATTTAAAATTGCACATAAACCACCCCAAAAAGCTGATGCAATATTTTTTTTTTTTTTCTCAATACTGATGAGAAATCTTATTTGAATATATCATTGTATGAATTTTACAAAAATGCATAATCTGAGAATTAATTACATTCCTTCGACTTTATAACTCATGGCTGCTCAAAAAACAGTCCAAATTTATGAAACCTACATACTTCTAACAAAACAACCTAAATATTAAAAGAAACTAAATAATAAAATACATTGCAAAAACTTTAACTTTCAGATGAAAAAGTCAACAATTATTCATGCTGCAATGATTCTAAATAGGTGTACATATTCATGTGCATATTATCATCAAAATACAGTCCCAGAACTTGTGTGAGAACAGGCAAAATATATTCTACAAAAGTTTTTTTGACACTAATATCATTTTATAGAAAATTTAACAAAAAGCATTTTTGACACCAAATGGTACTACATACATACCTGGGCCCAAAATGACCCAAATACAAATGCAACATTTATTTATTTATTTTTTTACTGGTTATACCTCTTAAAAAGTAATTGTAAAAGAAAAAAAACTGAGAAAGAAAGAAAAAAAGAAAGAAAGAAAGAAAGAATGAATGAATGGTGTGTATTTTGATTGTCTTAAATCACCCTTTAAGTTTTACTCCCTTACTAAAAACTATGCAGTTATTAGAAAATTATATGTATCTCTTCTAGGCCAAAACAGACCTGAATGCATTATGAAGGTTAAGAAAGTTCTGTTCACGCTGACTGTGATTTACATATATGGAAAACCGATGAGGAGTCATTCAATTTCAATGCGACTTGGCAATTTCATCAGCCCACATGTTAATTATTAGCAACAAGACTGACTCCTTGTCAAACTAAACTCTCACTCATTTGTAATGAGATTTTCGAATGTTATTGAAATCTACAAAGTCCACCAATAACATTCAGAAGTAGAAAGCCCTACCAGCGACTTCCAGCATTATAAACGCTGTCAATGTGAATGGGCAGAACAGTAAACAAAAACATCCACATTAACCTAAAGGGATAACCACACCTGTATTAAGTCTTTAAGCATCTATGTGTGTCTGGCCACAAGCATTCAAAGCCAATTAGTTCTCATTGTCCAATCCAGCAGATCACACCGATCCATGTAAGTTTACGGCGTGTAACGAGTTCTCCCGCTGCGTGGTGAACACGTTAACCTCAGAGCCCGAGTGTCTGTGCGACCCGGGCTACAGCACGGTGGATGGCAATCCCTGCACCAGCATCTGTGACCTACAGCCTGAATACTGTCTGAACGGAGGACAGTGTGAAATCATACCGGGACATGGAGCGGCCTGCAGGTATGTTAACTTGAAAAAAAAAACTGCAATATTAGTTTACGCTGCAAATCCATCCATTTCAATAGAGATTACAAGGATGTTAGGAAAACTCAAAATCACCTGAGCATACAGCCACAAGTCAGAAAAAAAGTGTGTAAAAATTGTACCTTTAGGGGTACAATCGCTTGTTACTGGGGAAGTACCCATAAAAGGTACAATTTTTTTACCTTAATAACCCCTAAAATGCATATGTAGCCTTAAGGTAGTTATATAAGGTAAAATGAGGTACACTACAAAGGGTACTTCACAGTGGCACAGGTACCATATTTGGTGATTTTTCTGAGCGGTTATGTAAAAAACAAAAACAAAATTTCATGCTTTATAATATAATGAAACATACTGTATATGTTGCCTGCAAATGGGTCACTCTCAAAATATGATAATAAAAATGTGGCTTGATGTTTCATTTATTAAAAAGTTTTAAAACAGCCAAGAAACTCAGTTTCAAATAGTCAGTTTTGATATGGTTTGGTTTATTGTTTATATTTGTCAAGCTCCAGGAATACCTTGTCCCCTTCACTTTTTATGACATTCATATTTATTTATTTACATATAATAATAAGTGTAAGGGCTAACAACAAATGTGACCCTGGACCACAAAAGCAGTCTTAAGTTGCTGGGGTATATTTGTAGCAATAGCCAAAAATACATTGTATGGGTCAAAATTATAAATTTTTCTTTTATGCCAAAAATCATTAGGATATTAAGTAAAGATCATGTTCCATGAAGATATTTTGTAAATTCCTTACCATAAATATATCAAAACTTAATTTTTGATAAGTAATATGCATTGCTAAGAAATTCATTTGGACAACTTTAAAGGTGGTTTTCTCAATATTTTGATTTTTTGCACCCTCAGATTCCAGATTTTCAAATCAGAAACCAGTGATTTTCTCACCATGTTGAAAAAGCTAATACATTCCATTACATTTACTTTCTTTTTTTTTCAAATTGCAAATTAAATGTGTAACTTGTGTTGCATTGTTTAATGTTTGAGTGACAATGTTTCAATGAAAAAAAAAATGACTTGATTTTACAATTTATCGATTTTAGTCTGATCAGTAACCAAACTTAACTTAATTCTAAAAAATATTTTAAGTCAGAAAATTTGTATTTATTTTTTTTTTTTTTAATGACCCAAATGTGTGTTGTTGTTTTTTAATCAAACATGTGGCTACTATTGATTGAAAATTGTGTTGTTATAGCTTTGACCTGAGGGGCAAACCATAATAAGCAGCCAAACCTTGACCCCTTGTTAAGTGACTGAGAAAATGAACAAAAAGTGACCAGGAGTCTCATACGGATAGGATCTTACACATTTCTATCCATTCCAAAAAAAAATTCTAACATGTTTTTTTCTCAACCACTTTTAGATGTCCTGTAGGTAATTTCTGGCACTACCACGGAGAACGCTGCAACGAATTGGTGTCTGTGCCAGTTGACCCTCTCCTTTTCGTAGCCTGCCTGGTGGGAAGCCTCTCTGTGGTTTGTGCTGTGATAGGCATCTTGATTTTCATTAACAAGAAATGTATACGGACCAGAAAGACCATGAGACTTGTGTAAGCAGGGTTTTCTTTTTCCCCTTCTCTGTTCATTTAGACATTTGATTTTTCTTCACAGATTTGGATTGGCAGTGGTGACCCTTATTAATCCTGCCAGTGTTAAGACCTGATCTCCATTGTATTGTAGGCGTTCACAACCTGCATTCCCATTTGGTAATACTATGAGAGTAAATCCAGTTTTTGAGAATGACGATGGGGTCTTAACACATGTGTCAAGCATGCTCTGTCCCATGACCTCTGACTCAGCCTCCTCACAACACTCAGGCCAAGGCACATTTCGATCACTTGAAAGTTTACAGCTTAATATTGAGGTAAAGTCTAATGCCGAGATGGTATTCTTCATGATCTATTTAAATCAATGTCATAACCGCTACTAACATCCATAATCAACCCATTTCTCATTAAATCATAAACATGTCCTTCGTTAGAGATTTTGTGGTGAGGATGGACTAACTTTTCCTAATATGAGTAACTTTGTATTGACAACAGTCACATTTACAGTAGGCTTTGTTCAGACTGCAAAAATGATTTTTTGACATATCTGACTATAATCAATTTAGTTTTTTGGTGTCAGAAGAGCAAAAACACATGAAATTCCATATATAACTTTGGTTTCCTATCTGGGTTCTAGAAGGTCTAATGTACAGTAATGCCTACACTCTAAAAAAGAATTGGTGCTATATAGCACTAAAAGTGGTTCTTGGCTCGTAATCATAGGGGAACCACTTTTGGTGCTATACAGCACCATATCTTTAAAGGTGCTATACAGCACCTTTGTCAAATAGTGCTATGTAGAACCATAAGAGGTGCCATATTGCATTGTATTTCTTCAACAAAAATGGTGCTAAACAGCACCAACAGTGGTTCTTTGGCTCACAAAGAACCTTTAAAGGGGCTTAACAGGTTCTTTGCATGGCAGTGGTGCTATATAGCACCTTAATCACCCCAAAGAACCACTGAAGAACCGCTGACGAACCATACAGGAGCTTAACAGGTTCTGTATATGGTAGCGGTGCTATATAGCCCCTCAGTCATGCCAAAGAACCGCTGAAGAACTGCTGAAGAACCACTGAAGCACCAAAAGTGGTTCCCCTTACAGGCCAAAGAACCACTTTTAGTGCTATATAGCACCATTTTTTGTGTATAAAGTGTATAGAAAAAGTTACCTGTTAACAATCTTATTTCACTCAGTGGAATTTTTATTTAGTCAGAATACACAGCTGCTTTTGAATGGCCCTCAGTGAATTTTTTAGGATTTGAAAACCAAAACAAATTTGTGTGCAGTGTGAACAAAGTCTAGTGTCCTGAGAGTCTACAATATGCTGAACAGCTGAAATATCACCATCATCACAAATACAATACCGTTCAAACGTTTGGGGTTGTTAAGATTTTTAAAATGTTTTTGAAAGAAAAATCTAATGCTAACCAAGGCTGCATAAAATTTATTTAAAAGTAATATTGTGAAATATTCATATTTTAATACAACACAAAACTTTTTTCTACATATTTTAAACTGTAATTTATTCCTGCAATGTCCAAACAAAAAAATATTTTTGTGAAAAACAATGAAAAATTTCTTCTTAGGATTTTATGATGAAAATAAATTTTCAAAAGAACAGCATTTACTTGAATTAGAACACTTTTTTTAACATTCTAAATGTCACTTTTGATCAATTTAACACATTTAACACACAAAAAGTATTAATTTCTTTCAAAATCTTTGTGAACCCAAACTTTTGAACATTAGTATTTCTATTCCTTTTTATTAAAAATGTATGAAGCAACATATTTTGTTCTGAATATCTCAGTAATAATCTCATTAATATCCAGTTAAAGGGATATTTACCGAAAGTGTGCAGCAAAAGGTTGTGGAGAGATTACAGTGATATAGATTGATATACTGTAGATGCATATCTTTTACAGCATATTTATTCTGGGATTCATATTAGCTACATAATGAGAATATATGCAATATGTGTTGCAGAATATATTATCTGCAATCTAAAAAAATAATCAATAAATAAAATGAAATTACCCTCAAAATACTTTAGACACTGCACTAGATTACCTCAAGGAATAGGAAAACGATGCACTCCAAATCAACTTTGACACAGACTATAATCATGCAAAGGGCAGGACTGTATAGCCAGTAACTTCAGCAAAAATATGTTGCTTTTGGTGAATCAGCTGTTTCTTGAGTGTTTCTTTGTCTAGAAGAAACTAAAGACTAAAGAGAACACATTAGCAAAATCCATGCATCAGTATCCTCGCCGGTTTTAAAACAATATAACATATTCATTATAAAATAGATTCAAAACAAAAATGAATTTGCTTCTATAAACAAGTTACAGACACAATGTATTCAAACAAACAAAATAATGCCAATAATTATTCTGAGACCTTCAAGGATGTAACATTGAGAAATGATTTTCCTGAGAGGATGCCAGAAACAATTGACAGCATGCATGGGTTTTGCATCTCATTTAGACTAGTGCATCTGTAGTTGTCTAATCTAATGATATTATGAATAATAATCAGTTATTTTTTTTCCAGCAACAGATGTTTTGCGCTTCAAAATATTGGATTATCATATAGTGCCAAAAAATGTACCTTGCTTCTTTGCTTGGCAAGACCTTGTCTCCACTTAAACTGTTCAGGATTGATGGTGGTCTGTCATTCCATTCCCAGATCCCCAGACAACTCTACACCAGAAGATCAGAAAAGTTAACATCAGAAATGGTTGACTTCCATCAGTGTATACCACATAACGAGGTAAGCTGGTGTGAAAACAACCAATTTGATGTTAACAGTGACTGTAAATAATCACGACAGCCTGATTTATCATGTCAAGATGATAAATCTCTCCCATCAAAATGTCAACCATCAGATATAAGAGGAAATAATGTTTTGGGAATCTTGCGTACTTCTCGCCACTGCTTAAAATCAGAAAATTACACTTTTCTTTCACAATCTAAATATTTATGTATTTAAAAATAGTTAGTAATTACACAAATATCTTGGCATGTAAAGCAAAATCATAAGCAGCATTATTTGGTCTAGTAGGCTTAAATATTTGGCATTGTTTATAGGCAGGAAGGATGAGAGTTGACTGGAGATGTTTATTCATTGAAGTGTGACTTCATATAATACACATTGATTATTCCTGAAAGTAATCCTCTTTTATATTGGTCCTCCAGTGGAATTGGTAAATTAGCAAAGTATGAAGGATGTGTAAACAATAGAATATTAAACAAGTTATGAGCTTGACAACTAAAATATGAAGGTGTTTCAAAATCAATGCGCTGCCTCACTGAGTAATGTGTTTCCGGTCAAATAATGAAGTTCACAGAGGATTCTAACATTAGTATGTTTGATGAGCTCAGTTATCGATAGTATATTCAGCATAAAAGTAACAAATACGTGTTTAAATTATGCATTTCATATTGATATTTACCTGTACGAAGCAAATCCATGTTAATATTTGACATATCCTCGACGCTCGCGTTTCGCTTGTTTTCTGTTGAAGCGGAACCCGCAATGCACTATGGGAGCACATGCTGTACGATTGAGGCTTTCCTGCAGAGCTTAAATCGAAAGTATTTTTAAATTATAACGTGTACCACAAAATAATGGCAAGAGGACGCTTCTTCTTATTGACTTGGAATGAACGCAAAAACAAACACAGCGCGTGTAATTAGATTTACGACTGTTCTGTCTTACGTTCTTTGAAAGGTTAATGAAATTCCACTTTGAATTGAATCCTCCACTGAATAAACTGAATCTGTCAGAGTGTTTACTGAATCAACATAGCCTAGTACTTAACTAAGTTATTACTAGCCTACTCATAATGACTGTCACGAAAAGCTTTTTAGTACTTTAGGTTAGTCAGTGGAACATAAACGAGTATTTTTAAAGATACATAGCCGATTTGCAACCGAGTGTTAATGCCTTATAGCTATAATAATATTGTATTATGTTGTTTATATATGTTTTTAATAGTTTTGCTTACGAAATCGCAAATACACATGGTTATTTTGTGATTTTATTTGTTCAAATTCTTATTTTTCTGTCAAATATCTTGACACTTGGCAGCCTGATTGAATAGGCCTGATACTCCTGTTAAACCAAACAAATGCTATCATAGCCAGCCTTTTATTTATTACATGATTACATATTATTCACACTCGGGCTATCCAAGATATAGGTGAGTTTTTTCTTCAGTAGAACAGTGAATAAGAGTTTTAGCTGAAACCATAGTCCTTGATTTTTAAGGGCATTTGTCACTTTGAGAGTAAAAAAGTATATATATATATTTTTTTATTCTTGTTATTATATAGTCACATGAGGGTGTGTTGTACGGTAATTATTCATTACTCAGCTGTAGATGGTTTTGTGCATGCTTAATTTTCTTTAATGACCATGTTGTTGTTTTTTTCTACAGACTTGTCGGAGGTCCAGCAGATCCTCTTGCTGTTTTATGAGGAGTCCTGATAGTGACAGCTTTGAAGTGACTGTTTTATGATATCCAGACAGTTTTTTTAAGCTAAGCGTGGCACCAAAGCTCTTCAGTGCTATTCAAGCAACTCAACTCTGCTGGTTTCTTAGACATTTGGTGAGAGTATGAAACAACCTCTATACTCAAGGATCAGCAAAACTCTTGGACAACTGAAGGAATACCTCCAGGAACAAGGACTTATGATTTAGATCCGTCCTGAACGTATTTTTAAGTCTACCTGCAAAAAATTGTAAACTATGAGACATGTAACATGTTGGATGCTTTGAACCCTTCTCAAAGGTTTGTTTCCTCCCTCACAATGAGGTATTTATTTACAAATTGATACACTGGGTTGTATCTTAAATAGAAAATAGATTCTAGTCATCTCTTCTAGTCTATCCTCAGTGTCCCAAACAAAGAAAATGAATGTAACATACAGTATTTCTGTAACTCCTAAGGGGAACAAAAAGACAAAAATACAGACATGTGGTCATGGTTTCTTTGTTTCTACATTAAACAGAAAAGGTATTTCTGAATGTGTCTTTCGGCTGTAGATAAAGTAAATCCTTATAGTCATGTGTGTTTAATGTGTATCATCGTTCATGATAATACTCAGGGTCCCTGACTAAATGCAAAGATCTAAACATAACCCAGATTTCATATGGAATGTGTTTATTTTGGTCTAGCAAAGTGATCAGAGCAACAGTGGCCAGTCAAAAATAAGAAAATCAGAGTATATTTAACCCAGACACATCAAAGATAAACTGACAGACTGAAAGAAACAAATAATGAACAAATGATACTATGCATAAACTGTTAGTTTAAGATGACACCATTTCATTTGGAAAGGGCTCAATGGAGAAAAACATTAGCATATGAATAAACAAAGTCTGGATAATGACAGCAAATTGATCAAATGCAGCAATTTGGTCTGTGCTAAGTTTGCAGAATGTTAAGAATGTCATTGGTGTTTCCATTACTTCTGTTCTTCAGGCAGTTATTAGAACCAAATGAGATAAGAAAGGGCCAGAGAAGCGCATAATGAGACACTCCAGAGCACAAGCTCATTTAAACGTAATATTTTCTTGAGTTGGTACATAAATAAATGTAAAAATGAGAGAAATCTACCACACACGCCGACAGAATTCACAGCAAATCATTAACAAAGGTGCCATTATCACTTCACTGAACAGAAATGAATACGCCCTTTAGCATATCCCCATGCTTTAAGTACAAAATTGCTGAGCAAAACCATGCACGACAGCAGTGATATCCTTTTTTATGAACTAAAGCTGCTTTTAAGTGCATCTATAAAATTCATTATCAAATATATGTAAAGGCTATTTCAGATGGTGCATTTCTTGGAAACCACACTGCCGTTATTACCACATTTACAAAGGTGAGACAAAATATTACAACCTAATTTATTCCAGCGCATGATCCTCATTGGCCTTTACCACCATCATCTGATTAGATTAAGGATACTTTGACTAGTTATTCAATGTATTCAAATATTAAATGTTTCTCCACAATAATGACCATTTAAGTCTTATAACAGAATTTTATTTTAAAAGTTGAAGTGTGTCATTTCTGCGGCACTAGCTGACGGAACTGCAAAAAAAGGGCATATTTTTGCCAAATAAACAGATAGTCCTGCTCCCAAACCCATGCCACTGGCTAAGCCAGTGTTGCTCGGGCTGGTCAGGATACTCAAATGAACATTGAGAATTTTAAAACACCATAATCACTCGACTTACGCTATCGCGTTTTAACACGCGACAAATAATACACCTCACCTTTACCAGTAATGTCACTGAAAGAGTTTTACTGAAATATGTCCTTTTAGAAAGATTACACCTAGTGTATTTTAGATTCATGAGTAGGTTTACATGAGTGTGATATTTCAATACCATCCCTTTGAAATATGAATTAGGCCTGAAAATCTTAAGGCATTTCTGAGCAACAGATTCAAGCAAGTCTCGGATTTGTATGAAGACTGGTTTCTAAGTTCACAGCAAAATGAAGAACAAACTACAAACAAAAAGTTAATTAGACAGCAATTGCTTCCACTAGAGTTGTGCAGCCCTTTGTTTTAGCTACCCCACATTACCGTCTACATCTACACGTGCATAGACCATGTAAACCAAGAGGAGGAACAGTGGATGTTCACTTGAGAAGGTTCTGGAGCATGGCGGTCGCGTAGGTGGGCCGTGCCTGCTTGCTTTCGATGGCATTCCTCAGGTACTGGATCCCGCCGCAGCGCTCCCAGATCTCCTCAAACTGGCGCGGGAGGATCTCTGCTCCACGTTTTCGTGTGAGCCCAGTCTCCTCCAGACTCAGCTCACACATCTCCATGTCGTCCTTACCTGGGTACAGCAAAGGATAAAAGGCATCACGCTATGCCTGAATACACACCTCACATCCGCAGATAAGACTCGTATTTTCCAGTAACGGTTTCAACTGCTTTATCTTTCAAATCCTGCTTCTATTCTGAAGAATTCATTGTTCACAGTAGAGGAAAATTATTGTTTTATCTTATCAAAACATTAGGTAGTGCTGAAGAAGGCCTTTGGTACCTGCTACCAAGAGGATTGGCTGCTTGTCTGGATGAAGCTCCATCTGCCTGGCGATCCAGGGCCCATCAAAGTGAGCGTACCACCAGCCTTTTTTCTTGTTCTGGGGGTCTTTGTACTGGTCCGCGGGTCGTATGAAGGGAATGCGGAAGTAACGTTGCTGTCGGTTCATTGCAATCTCTTGCTGCCGGGCTGGGACGGGTGGAGCAGGGTTCTGTTGGGCTGAAGAAATATAAGAGAAAATTACAACAGTAACAAAACTTGCTAAAAAAAAAAAAAAGAAAGTCTGATCGTGGTATTTGTCCACTCGAAATTTGCTGCCATGACTCTAGGGCACTTGGGTTGGTTGCAATCGAATTGCTAAAGTGTTCTGAGTACATTTTTTTGTGGTTGTTCTGGGAGGTGCACCTAGAGTTCTGCACGGGATGGATTTCTATAGAGTTCTGTCTCTTTTCTGCCCACTCCAGGAAAAAAAAAAAAAAAAAAGTTGTTATAATTTGTCCCACCCATGACTTTCACATTTTGTCCCACTCACAAAAACCAGCAGGTAGAGGTCTACTTGAAATTTCAGTCCCTCTCCTGTAAGATTCTGTTCCACTACGGTGCCATAGTTTATTTTTTTCTATTATCCCCCCCACACACACTCATTTCCCTCCCACACTTAGCAATTCAAAAGTTGCACCATGCTGTACTCTGTAATACAGAGTGCAGACTTCTAGGTCCAACTCAAATTCTCACCCCCATGTCTTTATTACCCCTTGCCCACCACAAAATTTTAGTTTTTGGTTGGACCACTCTGGGAGTCTGTCATGAACTGGACAGACGTCAGAAAAACTAAACGGTTCTGAAAAATGAAAGGACGTTCAGTGTAACATAACAGGTTACATGGCTTTGGTACATCGTCCAAATGAACCTGGAATTCAGTATATCAGCACCATATCTCCAAGTAGATGCTTTTCCTTTCAAGTTCTCCATTGAAGGCCAGGTTGCATATCATACTGCAGTCTTTATAACTCATATCATTCCATTTCAGGTCCTTCTCATTTAATATGTCCCTATTATGGATTTTTAAGTGCAATGTAGCTGTATGTGAATGTAAACAGTCTGCAAAGTTGCAAAGCTGAAAGTGGATCAAAGTTGTTGTCTCTCAAAAGAAAGCGTCAACTCTCAATCGCTTAAACGAGTCGTTTAAAATTCGAATCCCATTTTCATGAAGTTCACAAGTTACCACATTTGCATAATGCCTGCCTACATTCTACGTGGACATCCTGCGAAAACTTGAACCTTGGTTTACTTTCACTTCCAATGGATGAGTCTGTGCACAATCAGTGGTTAAATTCATCTTTACTACGATCCCACAGCAGTAGAACTTTTGCTGTGTTCCCATCCATGAGTTCAACGCAATATTCGTAAACCGGTTGTCCTTGAAAGATGGGTCAGTGCATTCAAATCACAAACTGTAAATATGATTATTAATTGTTTCTTTAAATTTCTTTCGAGTGCGCAAAATATGTAGTTTTGTGTGTTGTGTATAGAATGTCTGTCGTTCTTTACTTGGAGTCAGTGATTTATTAGTACTTCAGGTCTGTTTGGCTAACGCATATACCCATTATTGTTTGGGTCTTTACGACATTCTGTTTCCGCCATGCGCTGTACGCAGTAGACCAATCACACCAGACTGGGTCATCGGACCAATCAGTGCAGAGTAGCCTCGTGCAAAGGAGGGGTTTGGAAAGATGAATCTTCAAACAAATAGTTCAAGAGTCGTTGAGAAATAAGGTAAATTTAAATACATATTATAAGAAAACAAAATTGTTTTTTGACCTTGCATGCATGTAAACCTTTCAAATAGAGGCACTTTAAGATAGGTCTCTTCACAACTCTCCTCAACACACTTTATGATTTGAGGTGTCTTTCATGTCTGTTCCCCAAATGGTATGAGTTAAACACCAAAGTAGCATTTGTTCAAATCAAATTCTTTACATCAAACCATCTATTCATACTTTATGCTCACAAAGATATATTAACCAGACATAAGTGACATCATAAAAGGAAGTACGCATTTTAAATCCGTCATCCCTAAAGATCAAACAGCTTCAGAGGTCGGCATAATGTCAAGAAAGTTCTCAGAGAAGTTCTCAGTACTTCAATATTGACTTTGCAAAGCCAGAAGCCTGATTTCATCTCTCAGAGAGAAGCAGCGTAAGCCCCATGCACCTGATACAAACACTCCACTGTTTGAAGGTAAGACACATCTGAGGATTTCACAACAAGAGAGCCGGAGAGTTTGAAGAGGACCTGCAGGTCACGGAACTCTAAACCTCCTGTTTGTTCTGCACGAGCAAACACTTAAAAAGCACTAAAGTCTTCCAGCAACCAAACACTGTGACGTGCCTTTCAAGTGGGAAAATCAGTGAGAGGTTTGATTTCCTTGAAACGGCAGCGAGTGCCTTTAGATGTGCTTTTAGCTGTCTGCATTATGTGCATGACAATGCTAACGCTAATCACAAAATGTGCCGCAGAGGTTCTTAAAGAACAACAAACAAAAAGTGCACATTCAACCTTGAGAAACTGCTGCGACACACACATTCGCATAAATAAGGACTTCAGATGAGTATCTTTCCAGAATAAATATTATGCTGAACCTCCTTTTGCCATTACAAATGAAATCACCAGCTACATACGACTTGTGACAATTGAATTCTGTTGTTCTGCCACCGTGCAGGCCTATTTTCTTGGGGAAACAGGTCATATCTTACCATAGTCAGTGACCGATTTGGGAGCCCTCATCTCGGTGTCTGTATTTCGCTTCTTGTTCTTTGATTTCCAGGCATGGTACACCTTCAGACGACGATGAAATTCTTCTCGGCATGCTGCCAGCAACTCTATATCTACAAGGGTGAGAGATTACATACTGCATTGTCATGTATAACGAGCCAAGTTTCACATGACCTTTCATTTTAAGTGTTCAGGCTCGTGCTGAACATGAACACGGAACAACTGTTAGAAAGTCTGTCTACGTTCAATTAAATGAAGACCATAAGTTTCCTAGCTTAAATAGTTACCAATATGCTAAACCTAAATTTTCTACATCTGTATGACTTTCTTTCTTGAATGGAATTCAAATACTGTAGGATGTTTATCAAAATGTCTTATAGCTCAGGGGTGTCCAAACATGTTCCTGGAGGGCCATAGCTCCAACCTAATTAAACACACCTGAATCAAAGTAACCAATGTCTTCAGGCTCACTAAAAACTTCCAGGCAAATGTGCTGGAGCAAAACTCTGCAGGATGTTGGCCCTCCAAGAGCAGTACTGGTGACCCATGTCATAGCTGCTGTTTTCCATACAATAAAAGTGAATATTTATAGGGAAATGTCAAGCTCTAAAAAAAAGCACCATAATAAAAGCAGTCTGCATGGCTTGTGCACTATATTCACTATGGTTATCATTCAAGTCTTCTAAAGCTATATGACAGCTTTGAGTAATGCCCTCAGGCAAATCAGTGCATATTCAAGCTTTGAATATTCCTGGCCACAAAGGAGAGCTATGGCAGAGGGGTTTTTAATGAATAACTTCAAAATAATTTCAATTAAACATCAAAAACTTAAAATATAGTCCACAAGAACTTTTATGGTGGTCCTTATGGCCCAAAATCACTGTATTGTTTTGTGGAAAGGAGCAGCTAGAACATTCTGCCAAGCATCTGATTTTATGTTTCACAGAAGAAAGAAAACCATATGGGTTTGAACTGACAAAAGGGTGAGTTAATTGACATAATTTTCATTTTACAGTGAACTATTCCTTTGAGTCAAGAGACAACTGAAAATTAAACCAACACGACAGACCACAAAGTCAGCGAAGCACAAAACGGATTTAAGTCTTTGAGATTAATGGTTCAACTACCATAAAAGACAAATCTGCAAATAAAAATGCAGCATATATAATGCATTAACTTTCAAAATAAATAAATTATGGATTGAGAGCAAGCTACAAAATCAGTCACTTCGAAAAAGCTGTGCTGTCGCAATCTCCATCATGCTAGTTTTCCATCTTCAAAATATTACATGCTAGTCCCTCCATCTCTCTAAAAATATTACATGTCAGTCTCCAATCTCCAAAATGACATGCATTTTGACATGAACAGCTTCAGGTGAGCAGGAAGTTCTGCGATCAGATTGAGAGGACTGATTGCTCTTACCACAGGAGGTGTTGATGGCGTCTCGCAGCTCAGCGTACTTCCACTTGCTCAGGTCGTACTTCTTCACCCCAGCTGCCACCTTGTTGGCCTGCACCTGCGCACCCCTGAAATTGCACAGAGGAGGAGCAATTTTGAGTTTTTCTTAGCTTCGTATTTCTCCATAGGCAAAGGTTCTGATCTATCTCCTAAGCTCGTGTTACCAGCTGCTAAACGTTCCCTAGGCCACAGCACAATCAGATGATTAATTGGCCTTCTGCTTACGTGGAGATACATTCTCTCTGAAACTTGTAATGACATGGAAATAGCACGGATCATGCCAAATTAACACCTCACTGAGCAAATTAGATGCAGCCTTGGCAACACTGAGCCACAACAGTGAGGGTGGTTAATGGCGGTTAACGACGGTTCGTGGTGAGCGAGGGAGAGGCCGCACGTGAGCTCTGCGAGGGTTTTTGCAATCTTGACTCCCACGGTGCAGGGTGCTCTAAGCCAATCAGAGCAGGGATTGTCTTCTTTACTAAAGACACACAAGGTCTGTGAGGAGTCTGTGGGGCGATTGCAAAACCACCACTGGCCTGATTTTTATCCTAATGGTACCACTAAATACAACAATTTCAGGACCTGGGTACTATGTGATCACAACTTTTAGCATGTGGGTTTTTGATATGGTTTCAGGTGGTCCTGGATGGCTGAAGAAATAAACAGTGAATGCGATCTATATCTGGTGATACCAATGCTATCACATTTGGTAATGCAATAATGCAATTATTGTGTTACATTTATAATTACACTGTTGGCCCATCCCTTACACCTTATCCCACCCTTAAACCTACCCATACCACCAAACCTGTCCCTAACCTTACCCGTATCCCACCTCAATAGCAGCAAAAGTGTTTTGCAATACAATATGAACCCAAAAAGTACATTGTATTTATTTTTTATGCAAGTGCCTAGTAGTTAAGGCCATGTTTTGAAAATAAGCAATTGAAAATAGCAATTCAAAGTAAATTCAATATAATGAGAAAACATTTTAGATAATTTTCCAGGGAAATATGTGTTTGCTAAGGTGTTCTGGGAAGTTTTCAACAAGTTTCTAGGTTGTTGTCAGGCACCGCTAGGTGCTGAATGTTTGTTACCATGTTTCTAGGGTCTTACTAGGTAGTTGCTGTGCATTCTGAATGTGTGATACTGGGGTGTTCTGGGTAGTTGCTGTAGCATTCCTTCTTTAATGTAAACCAATAAGATTTTTTTTTTTTACAGCCTGATCTGAATTTGTCCTACACCTCTAACCCCAAGTATAATGGTATGAGGAATAATAATGATGCTATGATAAGCACTGCTAATGATGAACCTGATAACCTTATGAGAGATTGTTGTTTGATTAGGTGACTTCAATAACAAGCTCATAATTCCCATCCTACTTAAGAAAGACCTGCAATCTCCCGAGCCAAATCATTTCTGAAGACAATTATTCCAGTACCTGAGGCCAAGATTTAAAGTCATAAAGTGATGATGTCACCCTACAGCCTTAAAGCAAACTTTCTCATATAAAAGCAGTGACAGGAGTCCCAGAAGAGACAGAGGGTTGTCAGTGTGAGCGGTGAGTGTGTGTCTGGGAGGAGCTCTTGCATGGCTGAACATGGTGACACTGGATGTAGGGACACTCTGTCGACTCTGACAGCTGTGAAGAGCAAAGCTGCTTAACAGAGACCCTGCGAAAAGTCACTGAAACTTCAGCAACACAACACAATTAACCCACTCATACAGGTGTAAGCAGAGTGCTAACACAAACACACAGAGGAACAGAAATTAAATGTCAACACTAGTGCTGGGAAAGCTGCTCATAATTCAAAGCAGTTAAACTACAGTCGAGCAAGCATTTAAAAAAGTAATTACTATATTACAAACTAAAAACAAAAAGTACTGAACTCCATTAAAGCTATTTAAGGTGGGAAATACCTTTTAAAATATACAGCGGCCCCAAAAATATCTACATATTAAAAATGTATCCATGTTATTGCATTATATATATATATATATATATATATATATATATATATATATACACACACACACATTATATATATATATATATATATATATATATATATATATACATATACACACACACACACACACACACACACACACACACATACATACATACAGGTGCATCTCAAAAAATTTGAATACTGTGAAAAAGTTTTTTGTAACCCATTTCAAAAAGTGAAACTTTCATACATTCTAGATTCATTACATGTAAAGTAAAACATTTCAAATGTTTTTTTTGTTTGTTTTTTTGGGTTTTTTTAATTTTGATGATTCAAGCTTACAGCTCATGAAAGTCAAAAATCCAGTATCTCAAAATATTAGAATATTTACATTTGAGTTTCATTAACTGATCATCCCTACAGTATAAATTCTGGGTATCTCTTGTTCTTTGAAACCACAATAATGGGGAAGACTGCTGACTTGGCAATGGTCCAGAAGACAATCATTGATACCCTCCACAAAGAGGGTAAGTCACAGAAGGTCATTACAGAATGGGGTGGCTGTTCACAGAGTGCTGTATCAAAGCATATTAAATGAAAAGTTGATTGGAAGGAGGAAGTTGGGTAGGAAAAGGTGCACAAGCAACAGGGATGACCGCAAGCTTGAGAATACTGTCAAGCAAAGCCGATTCAAACGCTTGTGAGAGCTTCACAAGGAGTGAACTGAAGCTGGAGTCAGTGCATCAAGAGTCACCATGCTCAGACATCTTCAAGAAAAGGGCTGCCAAGCCACTTCTGAAACAGAAACAACGTCAGAAGCATCTTACCTGGGCTAAGGAGAAAAAGAACTGGACTGTTGCTCAGTGGTCCAAAGTCCTCTTTTCAGATAAAAGTAAATTTTGCATTTCATTTGGAAATCAAGGTCTGGAGTCTGGAGGAAGACTGGAGAGGCTATTTTGGGATATTTTCAAGAGAAAGATGAGAAACAGTCGATCCAACAATCCAGATGAGCTGAAGGCTCAATAGTGCCTCAGCAGTGCCACAGGCTGATCGCTTCAATGCCACACCTCACTGATGCTGGAATTTGTGTTAAAGGAGCCCTGAGCAAGTATTGAGTGCATAAATGAACATACTTTAAAACATAACTTTACATAACTTGAACTTTTCTGTTTTGCAAATCCTTTTTTTGATTAATCTTAGGAAATATTCTAATATTGAGATACTGGATTTTTGACTTTCATGAGCTGTAAGCTCTAATCATCAAAATTAAAACAAAAAGCTTTTGAAATGTTTTACTTTACATGTAATGAATCTAGAATATATACACTATATTGCCAAAAGTATAGGGTCGGCCCCTTCTAATGAACAGGTTTGACTACTTTAGTAATTTCCATGAGTATAAATCTTAATGTTTAAGCATATAATGATATTCTAGGGAATTGTGTGCTTCTAATTTTATAGCAAAAGTTTGGACAGGATCCTTTTCTATTCTATTCTATTCTATTCTATTCTATTCTGACAATGCCTCTGTGTATAAGGCAAGGTTCAAAAAGGAAATTATTGATTCAGTCAGTGTGGAAGAACTTGACTTGTCTGCATAAAACCAAGTCCTAATCCCAGTTGAACACCTCTGGTGTGACTGTAAATGCAGAGCTTGAGCCAAAAACTCATCAACAAACTCCAATGACTTGTACATATGGGTACAGTCATTTTAGACACTTCCAAAACTGTTGCAAAAGAGATGGAAATACAATTTTTAAATACATGAATGATGTTCCCATGCTGTTGTTGCCACAGATTTGGAAGTGCATTTCTGTTCTAAAGAGGGGGTGTCCCAATACTTTTGTCTATACAGTGTATGTACAAGTCACTGGTGTTTGGTGATGAGTTTTGGCTCAGGGTCTGCACTTACAGTCACATAAGTGTTAAATAGTTAGAACTGGTTTATGCAGACCTTCCGGCTGAATCAATCATTTTCTTTTGGTGCCTTGCCACAGAGGCATTATCATGTTAAAAATAAAAAGGTCTAAATTTAGAAGCACACAATTTCTAGAACTATCATTATATGCTAACATTAAGATTTGTACTCATAGAGTACTAAAGTGATCAAACCTCTTTCATTAGAGGGTGATTAATACTTTGGCAATATAGTGTATATACATACATATGGGTAGTTGGCGATATCAATAGCCCCTTCCCTCTTACGGCTTAGAGCCATGCGGAGTGCTTTCTGTGTGAGGCATAAAACACGTCCGGGATTAATTCGGGATCGATCAAGAGGTTGGGGACCTAGTAACATTGCGAGGTTCAGTCCCAGAGCGGCTGTGAACAAAAGCAGGATCAATACGTAAAGGCTGATGGCCGCGCGTTATCATGCGACTCTTTTTGCGGGTGTTTTGAAGGCAGATCAAAGGATTCTGTAATGAAAAATGTGGCAAACTGGAAAAAGCAGCGGTCAGGAAGCTCCTCACTATCGCTGAAGCTGAAATGGAATTCGCCAGTTTAGTGAAATGATGCGGCGGTAGCATTATACGTCACATGAAATGTCATGTCTTCACGGGGTCTTTATGGGTTGTGTGTGAACGCACGCACTGATTCCGGAAAATCACTGGCAGTATGAATAAACCAAAATCAGACCATCCCGGGACAAATCACGGGACACATTTTCCGTGTATTTTCCGGAATGGCTGTGTGAAAGAGGCTAATGTGTCCTAGGGTGTGATGAAAAAATGTGTAAAAAAAAACAAAACAAAACAAAAAAAACCTCTAACATTGAAGATGAACCTCTCTTATGCTATTTGTGACTCTAAGAATGAAGATACATTTTTCTCATGTTATTTGTATGTTAAGGTTTTTTTTTATACATTTTTGCTATGTCACACCATAGAACACAGTCCAATATTTATTTGTCAACAACCCATATACAGGTGCTGGTCATATAATTAGAATATCATCAAAAAGATGATTTATTTCACTAATTCCATTCAAAAGTAGAAACTTTATGCAAATGTATACATTCATTCCACACAGACTGATATATTTCAAGTGTATATTTCTTTAATTTTGATGATTATAACTGACAACTAATGAAAACCCCAAATTCAGTATCTCAAGAAAGAATTAGAATATTGCCAAGACCAACCTGAAAGGATTTTTAGAAATCTTGGCCATAAGCAGCCAGAAAAGTATGAACATGAAAAGTATGAGCATGTACAGCACTCAATACTTAGTTGGGGCTCCTTTTGCCTAGTGCAGCAATGCGGCGTGGCATGGAGTCGATCAGTCTGTGGCACTGCTCAGATTATGAGCCCAGGTTGCTCTGATAGTGGCCTTCAGCTCTTCTGCATTGTTGGGTCTGGCATATCGCATCTTCCTCTTCACAATACCTAGATTTTCTATGGGGTTAGATCAAGCTGAGTTTGCTGGCCAGTAGAACAGGGATACCATGGTGCTTAAGCCAGGTACTGGTAGCTTTGGCACTGTGTGCAGGTGCCAAGTCCTGTTGGAAAATGGGAAATCTGCATCTCCATAAGTTGGTCAGCAGCAGGAAGCATGAAGTGCTCTAAAACTTCCTGGTATACGGCTGTATTTGACCTTGGACCTCAGAAAACACAGTGGACCAACACCAGCAGATGACATGGCACCCCCAAACCATCACTGACTGTGGAAGCTTTACACTGGACCTCAAGCAACGTGGATTCTGTGCCTCTCCTCTCTTCCTCCAGACTCTGGGACCCTGATTTCCAAAGGAAATGCAAAATTTACTTTCATCAGAGAACATAACTTTGGACCACTCAGCAGCAGTCCCAGTCCTTTTTCTCGAGGGCTTGTGGTTCTAGCATGCTGTCATTGTTCAAGAGTGGCTTGACACAAGGAATGCGACAGCTAGAGAGCCATGTCTTGCATGCGTCTGGCGTAGTGGTTCTTGAAGCACTGACTCAGCTGCAGTCCACTCTTTAGTAGCCATCTCCCCCACATTTGAATGGGTTTTGTTTCACAATCCTCTCCAGGGTGCGGTTATCCCTAGCCCAGCTGTACACTTTTTCTACATCTTTCCTTCCTTCACCTCTCTATTCTTGTGTATGGACACAGAGCTCAGCAGACAGCCAGCCTCTTTGCAATGACCTTTTTGTGTCTTGCCCTGTGTACCAAGGTGTCAATGGTGTCTTTGGACAACTGTCAAGTCAGCAGTCTTCCCCATGAATGTGTAGACTACAGAAATAGACTGAGAGACCATTTAAAGGCCTTTGCAGGTGTTTTGAGTTAATTAGCTGATTAGAGTGTGGCACCAGATGTCTTTAAAATTGAACCTTTTCACAATATTCTAATTTTCTGAGATACTGAATTTGGGGTTTTCATTAGTTGTCAGTTATAATCATCAAAATTAAAAGAAATAAACACTTGAAATATATCAGTCTGTGTGGAATGAATGTATACATTATACAAGTTTCACTTTTTGAATGGAATTAGTGAAATAAATCAACTTTTTGATGATATTCTAATTATATGACCAGCACCTGTATATAACAAAATATCAAACCAAGTGGCATTAATTGTAAAGGTACTGTAGTACAAGCACATTTTCCAAGATTTAAAAACAGAAGTTTTTAAAGTAATTTTATTAAATATTAAAATGACTGTATATTATATTATATTATATTAATGTTACAAAATATTTCTAATTGCATATAAATGCTGTTTCTACAAAAATGTTATGAAGTGCAACCATTTTCAAGACTGATAAGTATACAAAACTGTCTGAGACTGCATTTGCCATAATTTGTTTGCAGATGTCATTTGATTTGATATTTTATGCAAAGCAATGATATTCATACATTTTAAGCATTGCTTAAAGCATTCAGTGACTACAGCATTCAGCAGAAAATACAATATGAAATTAAAAATTCTGAAATATAAAATTCTGCAAAAGAGCTGTACAAACCAAATCTCTAGAAGTATTACTATAAAAATACAGGTAGAGTTAGAAGCACCACTGCTTCTGGTTAATGACTCCACAGCACTGCTAAACTGCCATATGGGGCATTTCCAAAGTGATGTGTAGAGAAGACCAAACAGGCTGATATTTTATTGTTACAGATTTCCCTCTGCTAGAAGCTAATTGAAACGGATGACTCCAGATGACAGCACAAGAAGGAGGATCATAAACACACTGCAACAAAATTCTCATTCCTTTTAAAGCAACCCTTAAACACTAAAATGCAAAGCCAAGTTTCTTTTTCAAGTACCATCATCCAGAGCTGAAAATATTCATGCTGAGAGCCTGAGACATGCATAAATCCAACATATATTTTGAGGCAACATAAGTAAACGGAAAGAGGGTTGTTGAGCTCCTAACATAAAGAGAAAATGGAAAGACTGAAATGAATCAACACCTATAAGAGACTCCTAAAAGCGTGACTTTTTCATTTTTTCTACTAACTCACAACTAAATTTTAACATTTTCTGAGGAAAGCATGAGTAGTGCTTGAGTGTTAAAAAAGACCTGCTACCACAACAACAGAGTGTTCTGAGTGGTTTCTGGCGCATTCCTATACATTCTATATTGTGTTGTAGAGCCCATTCTCAAGTCTCTATGATAATCTAATCTGTAGATATGACTTAGATCCTTCATTTAGTGCACGTTTATGGGATTTTTGTGCCTCTTTTATCATTTGTCAAGCAAAAAAATTGTATATTATTGTATATTAATATTAAATGCCAAAGATTAATATTTAGTAGTGCTGTCAAATCGATTAATTGTGATTAATTCCATCCAAAATAAATATATAAATATATATATATATATATAAATATATATATATATATATATGTGTGTGTATGTATGTTCATTCATATTTATATATAATAAAGTATGAACAATAGTAAGAATGATTTTAAGAGAACTGCAATTGGTCAACACCTGTAGAAAAAAAGAAAAAGAAAAAGAAAGACTTCGATCCTCAAGTTATGTTCTTGATTTCACTGGTTCATGCTCCATTTCTGTTGGAAAACACAAATCTACAAATATAACCACGTGCTAAGTCTCTATAATCAATCCAAGAACTCCAAGAAAAGAATTTATTCAAGTATTTTATGAAGTATTTAGGTTAATATCAAAACTAAGAATTAGCCCATTGTTTACTGTGACTTTCTATGAGTAATCCTCTATCTAGGTTGTGGTGAGATTAGGACAGGACGTGATTGTGGGTAAGTGTGGTTAGACCGAATGAAGTGGAAAATTAGGGGGAAAAAAGAGGCCTGTTCTATCTCTTACATCTCTGTGAAGAACCAAAAACCTGTGGTACCGTCACTGGAGGGGAGAGGAAGCACAAAAAAAAAAAAAAAAAAAAAAAAAAAAAGAGGTTTGGATGACAACACGGTCTTCTCAGCACCCAGTTAGCACGTGTAATAACAGCAGAACAGCCTTTTATTTTATTATACATAAAGTAGGAACAGGCGACACTTCTTTGTCCACTTCCATTAACTAAATGAAATATGACTCTCGGTGCTGCACCGCAGGCGTCTCGTGTTTCTGTTTACCTGCTTTTGTAGACACACGAGTTGGCCGCAGTAAAAATGATTCATGGCATTTATGTAACGCTGTCTGGCAGAACCTTGTTCTTTGTTTGTTGTTCTGTCGCCGCTCGAGACCATACAGGGGCTTTTCAGATGGAAATCTCCATATAAAAATATCTGCGGTTTATGTGCGTTTTATGAATGGTAACCAGGGCACAACCCGGCGTGGAGTCTTCCTTTGTTTGATTTCACCCGGTGACGCTGTTTGAGATGTCGACTTTATTATTTTATTATGGTGTGTGTGTTTGTGCGTACCTGCGCAAGCTGGGGTCCATTTGAGCTTCATCCTGGATGAGTTCTGCCTCGCTCTGAGCGATCCTCATGGCCAACTCTCTGTCCCTCCTCTCCTGCTCCAAGATGGTCTGTCTCTGAGTCTCTTCCTCCCGGTCCAATGCCAGCTGCATCTCAAGTTCAGCCTGGAACAAACATACATTCCCACAAATCAATAATACGCACACACAATCTCAACACCTTCGGCGTTTGCCACACCTGTGCCTTCTTTCAGTTCCAACTGGATGGCAACACACAGAGACACAAGCATACAAATGGGTGCCGGCAGGGGTGCCGACGGTAATGACCACATATTTGAGCTCAGAGCATTGAACTGTGGTGGGCCAAAGAAGAATTCCAATGAGTTTGACACCATCCCTGTTAAAAAAGAAAAGACTTTTGGATGCTTGTTTGCTGGTGTCCTCAAGCAAAACCACCATTTTTCACAACACAGATGCTAGTTGATTTGCTAAATTTTGTTGGTGAGCAGCTAGCTAGATCAGAACCAATTCAGAACTAACCAGTAAAACCCAGCCTGGACCCCATTTAATGGTTTGACGGGCGCAGTTTCTGCACTGTCAAACCGCTTCACAGTATTAAACAAGAAAGTAACAGAATCAATGATGCAAACTTCAAAAATGAGGCAAATCCAAAATTCTGTAGTTGTAGCAAGACAATTATTCAGCTCCAGTCAGTTCAATGTTGGATCAGTTCAGTTCAAAAACTGTGTAAATTAATTATAAAAAAAATTCAATTAGTGATAATCACCTCAACTGAAGACAATAGTGTTGTTATTCAGCTTCATTTACCCTCATGTTGTTCCAAACCTGTATAAAATTCTTTCTTATGTTGAACACAAAAAAGAAGGTATTTTGAAGAATTTTGAAGAACCAACCAGTTGTTGGTCCCCATTGAGTTCCATAGTAGGGAAAGAAATACATCAACTGATATTTTGACTACCAGCATTCTTCCAAATATCTTCTTTTATGCTCAACATAAGAAAGAAATATTTGGGTGAACTATCCCTTTGAGTCAGTTCAATGTTCATTAATTTCAGTTCAACAACAACATCGATGTTGAACAATTCGTGAATTATGAATAAATTTGATTCCGCTAAAAGCAGCTATAAAGGAGACAGTAGTGTCATTATTCAACTCAATTCCGTTCAAGTTTTGCTCTCATCTGACAGTATCAGTGCTGTCAAATCAATGGCATTACTGAATATTAAGTGTTTTTAGAGCCAACTAAGCAAACGAAAGCAGACAGAGCCAAAGAACCCAAACTCCATCAGGTGAGAGAAATCGAGGAGAAAAAAGCTCAGTCAGTCAGGGGACCAGTTCTCCTCTTGCCTAAATCAATGGTTGGGGTAAATGTACGTCTCACCGGCACTAGCTGGGAAATGTGTTGATGCATTTCTTGTTTAAACAGGAACTCAGGGCAGGACTTGTCCCTTTCCTTAAAATATCCAGGAGCTTTTAGTTAACATCACAGCCTTGAAATATAATGTGGTACTTGCTAGTCAGAGGACGTTCTCAATCTGGAGAGCATTTGATTGGACGAAAATGTTGATATGCCCACGAGTGCCAGATGAGGAATATTTTGATCGGAAAAAAGAAAGTTCAATTTAAAAGCGTATACCTGCTAACACCTGATTTGCTGACTTTAAGGAAGGCTGCGGAAGCCTTTTGGTCGTAACATTTCTCTGTGCAATCACCATGATGCTGTTTAAGGCAGGCTACAGAATTCCCTCAATCTCCCCATCCGCTGGCGTCTGGTACATCTGAGGGAAGAGAGATTAGTGGGCCGGCCCTGCCCCGACACACCGTAACCCATCTATAGCACTGCCCACTGAAAGGATATTAAGCCATTACGCTCCTGCTGTGTGCTAAAGTCTGATTAGGTGTATAATCGAGGCTGTACTGCAGCCAGCCGGCTTGGGATTCTACGTCTAGACTGTGCTAAATGAAAAAAGGAAAAAGAATAAAAACAAATGAAATGAACAGGATGGTTTTAGATGTGTGAGACAGTCTGGGACAGAATCCAGCAGCGTGGTCCAAACGCATAGGTCAAAACAGAGCAAAGGAGTGATTGAAGAGAAAAGCTTTGATGGAACATTTTCACAGAGAAAACCTTGAACAGAAAGAGGAATGATGCAGGCGCTATTCTGATAGGAGGAAAAAGCAAGGCAGCTGAGGTTGAATACCCATATACACAAAGACATACATATAGAGAGGGAGGGTTACAGCACACACTGGTCATGATAAATCTGAGCTATGAATCAAACTGCTAAAAGCAGGAGAGACTTGGTGGAAAACAGAGTGATGTATTATGGCTGAAAATAACAGTGATAAAGATTTTATAAACAGTGTGACAACAGTCTTTGAGTGAACTGCAAATGTTTTCTTTTGCAAAGGTCTTCAGTTCATTCAAGGACTCCCAAGATATTTCTGAAGTTAACAGAAACAATTGTATTTTCAAGGCAAGGTGATAGAATAAACATTGACCATTTTTATATAAGGGGAAAAGAAAGTTAGAGGAAGAAAGAGAGAAAGACTTGGCACAATATAGAATAGAATAAAATCATTTAATGGAAATACGCTTAAAAGACTTTATAAGGGTTCATTTGTTAACGTTAGTTCATGTTTTATTTAACATCAACCAACAATCAATATTTTTTATTAATTGTAGTTGATAAAATATAATTGTTGATTCATGTGAGTTCAGAATGCATTACTGTTATTGTTAAATATGTTAACAGATACAACTTCTGATTTAAAAAATGTATTAGTAAATGTTGAAACATTAAATAATATAATAAATTACTACAGAAGTATTGTTCACTGTTAGCTCATCTCAACAAATGAAGTTAACTGATGGAACCTTATTGTAAAGTGCTATCAAAATGGCACAGAAAAAATTAATTCTCTTAATAGAATAGAATAGAATAGAATAGAATAGAATAGAATGCTTTAATAAATAATACAGCGTCGAAAAAATAGAACTGGCACAGAACAGAACTGGCACTTGAAAATGGATTGAACCAGATTTATCCCTACAATAGAATAGAATAGAATAGAATGCTTTAATAAATAATAGAGTGTTGAAAAAAATAGAAGAACTGGCACAGAAGAAAAATAGAATTGGTAACGACCCTCAAAACAACCGAATCAGAATAAAATAGTGAATTTTAATAACACAACAGAACATTTCAATAAAAAAATGGTAGCTTGAAAATGGATTGAACTGGATTTATCCCTACAATAGAATAGAATAGAATAGAATAGAATAGAATAGAATAGAATGCTTTAATAATTAGAGCACTGAAAAAAATAGAACTGGCACAGAAGAAAAATAGAATTGGTAAGGACCCTCAAAACAAGAGAATCAGAATAAAATAGTGAATTTTAAAAAGACAACAGAACGTTTCAATATAAAATTGTAGCTTGAAAATGGATTGAACTGGATTTATCCCTACAATAGAACAGAATAGAATGTTTTAATAAATAAGAGTGTTTAAAAAATAGAACAGTGAAATTGTTACACAAGAAAAATATCATTTGTAAGGACCCTCAGAACAGAAAAGAATCCGAATAATAGAAATTTTGTTTACGTTTTAATATAAAATGCTAGATCGAAAATGAATTGAACCAGATTTATCCCTAGAATAGAATAGAATAGAATAGAATAGAAAAGCAGCAGAGAAGCCTTTGAAGAGTGTGCAACAGTTTCCGGGCAGCATGGGCACAAAGCGTCTCTGCAGGGCGATACATCTAGAGGGAGCAGCACAAGGGAAGTCAGCCAAGCCCCCAAACACAGCATCACCATCAGGAGAGAGGGGACATAGGACTTTCACTCCGCAGACGCAACATAATCCAGCCCCAGGAGGTAAGCAGGGGCTGATGAATAAACCCACAGGCCGCTGTGGCAGCTCAATACAGTCATGATTATGCCTGCAGAACAGCCAGTCCCGGCCAGCTCTGAACATGCCAGCGTGAGACGGAGTGGGCATTTGGTTTGCCGAAGGAGTCAGCGGAGGAGAGGAATCAATACACAGAGGGAGCACGTATACACATACACACCTGCATGACTCGCTCTTCCTCTTCTCTTTTCTTTCTCTCCTCTTCCTCCTGTTTCCTCTTCTGCTCCATCTCGGCTTTCCTGATGGGAGAGAGATGGAGGGTGGACCGTTAATGAGTTACTCCAGCCTGCGGGGAATTATTCCTCCTGATCAATGACCCACAGGAAGGGATGTGAAAACACCCACAGGTTGATTCACAACTGTCACAATGAGAAACGTGGACTGCATCTAGTCTTTTTAGTGCAAGCGAGTCCCTTCAATAGCAGCTGGAATTGAATAGTGTGCTGTGAGCATTGTTGGTGAGCGTCGTTACCAAATGTTAGCATTTTCATATCAAAAGCCCTATGCATTTATATACATCTAACAAACAGCAAACTAAATCTGCTGCATCTTTCTTTGTACTTTGTTGATCGTGGATTTGGGTATTGATATTCTACATGCATCCTTGCCAAATCTTCGACCTTGAAAATAGGGAGATTTTCACAAAATAAACATGAGGGTGATGGAGGGGTACAGTAAAGATACAATTTCAAATGAATGTTTGCTGCTCACAATGAAGGAGTGTGATTTGCATTACTGTGGGTCCAAAAGTCTCAGAGCACTGGAGAATTTATTTTTCTTTTTGAATTTAAATGTACATTTTTCATTACAAATTATATTATTAACATAACCGTCTGAGAAAAGTTGTCCCCCTTTTGTATGTCCGTCTTATGATTTAATGACAGCGGTACTTGAGCTGACATGAACAAAACCAAAAGGTCATGTTATAGTGTATGTTTCTATGTTAATATATAGTTCAAAATGTAATTTATTCCTGTGATGGCAAAGCTGTCCAGCAGCCATTACTAGTCTTCAGTGTCACATAATCCTTTATAAATCATTCTAATATGTTCTTTCTTACGTGCTAATTTAGTGCACATTCTGCACAAAGAGCATTTCTTATTATTATCATCAAAGTTAAGCTGTAATATATATAAATGGATATAAACGTAACAAATATAAACGTCTTTACTGTCACTTTTGATCAATTTAATGTGTCTTTGTTGAATAAAATATTACTTTCTTTTCAAAAGAAAGAAAGAAAGAAAGAAAGAAAACTTTTGAATGGCAGTATGCCTATTTTTAAACTAATTTTACAGTCCATCATAATCCTAAAAATCCTACATCAAAATCCTAAATTTGCAGGTCTAAATTGGATGTTAAATACCTGATTTTCAATGTTTCAAAGTTTTGGACCCCACTGTATATCAAACCCTTGATATTTAGTGAGAGCCATCAAAAGAGTGAACATGCTATTTTAATATGCTATTTTGCAAAATTTCATAATTGGTAATGTATATAAATAAACTTAACAAATAATTGTTCCTGGTATGTTTGTGTAATGCTGTATGAAAGTCAGCTTTAAAACCTTGCATTTCTATCTGGCCAGGAAACACAGAACATTACAATATATTTTATAAGGGACAGGTTCAATTTTATAATGGCACGGCAGACAGCATTCTTAAAAAGTTCTATATAGAGAGAGTGCAAATAACTTAAGGGTAATGTTGTTAATTTACGGTCGACTGGAGTTATACAGCTAATGTTGGCTCCAATAAATCAATGAGGTAAAAGAGCAGTAAAAGCAGTATCTCTCAATGAGTAAAACTGGGCCATGCTAAAAGATCTTCTCCATCTCATTATGACCAAATTCAGGGTCTTATTACTATATTCTATGCTATACTGCATATATTAGGTATTATTAATATATTATATACTATACTATATATAATTTAATATCATTGTTAAATGACATTATAATTAAAAGCTTGCATGGCGCTTTTTGTATAAAAGGAGCGGCAACTGCTTATAAAGCTGTGATCTAATTGCATTTATGTTACATAAAACTTCCTGAGAAGGTTTGAAATTTCTGAGATGTTGCTTAAATGACAACAAGCTTTAAATTAATGTGTATATTCATAAATAATTAAATTCAGATCATTTAGTAATCCATATGGGTTTCAGGGTTGGAAGGGCTGCACCAAACATAAAGCAAGCAGCATGAAAGTTGCTATTGTTGCGTATACTAGTGTGGAACTAAATATTCTTTGACAAGACTATAAACATAGAAATATCATCATGGCCTGATTCGTGAAACGATGACAGATGCTGTCCATGACAGCAGACTCTGGAGAATGCTTAAGAGAGAGCAGGTCAAGCCGAACCCTCCAGTGATGTATTAATCTCTCTGCCAATCCCCTCCCACACCCTTTTTTTCAGCTCCTGTTCTTCTTTCAAATGCACTGGGACTCTGACCTAATGTACGGTTCATCCTATTCGAAACTTGCGACGTGACTCACATGCGGCGGTCTTCTTCCTCCTGTTTGCGTAACTGCTCCTCTTCTTCACGTCTCTTTCGTTCTCTCTCCATCTCCTCCTGGATGCGCTTGAGTCTCTCCGTCTCCTCCTGCTCCTGCTTCTTCTTCTGCATTGAGGAGAGGAGCTGCTCTGAGCGCTTCACCAGGCCCTCATACTCCTGCTCGATCTCGTTGCGGCTCATCACCGTAGACTGACAGTAGAGATGAAAAGAAAGAGTTACATTTGATTTGATTTGATTTATTTGGATATATTTTAGTTATAATGTCCACTTCAGTTACTTATAAAAGAAATTTCCCTCATAAGACTCAGGATTAAAACTGGTAACTTGTCTTTTTGAGGTATTTATTGAAAGAACTGGTTCATAAGAGTCATTTGCTTTAGGAATCAGGCAATACTGGTCACTGAAAAGAAGAGGCTCACTTGTTCGGACCACACTTGATCGTGTTGTATGTTGAACTCAATAAAAAGACAAACCTATGTGACTTTCTTTTCTTCTGTGAAACACAAAATGAGAGCTTCTGTTTTCAGTACAATAAAAGTGGATTCACATGGTA
Organism: Tor tambroides; assembly: GCA_021397915.2. Taxonomy (NCBI): domain Eukaryota; kingdom Metazoa; phylum Chordata; class Actinopteri; order Cypriniformes; family Cyprinidae; genus Tor; species Tor tambroides. The sequence goes on from JAFVLL020011978.1 coordinate 35,124, forward strand.
GAAATGCAATAACAGTGTTTAATTTAGTCTGGCTTCCAGAAAATAAAATATGCACTTGCTTTGTATTTAATTAATTTGATCATCATGCAATCAAATGAATCAAGAGTTTTAGAGTTTGATGTTTTGATCTCATTCTTATTTTATCCATATTACTTTAAGTACTAGTTTTTTGTATTCTAAAGGCTGAATCCTCTTCCTCATTTTCTACAGACTTTAGAAGTGCTTCAGAAAAGTCTTCAGTAAACTCTGTCAACTGATCAAACTTCAAATTTGACTCCTGGTCTTCACTGAAATATATTGGTCTCTTCATGTAATACTGTGTTCCCTAACAACAGAAGAAGGAACCAAAATGTATCCCGTAATTGACCAAAAGTATTCTCACAAATGTCATTTGAGCTTGCTTTCAACTAAAAAAAAAAATATTGCCTTTGTACATGTCAGAGCAGACACCACTGATTTCCATATGTATTTAACATGACTGAAGATGAGATTTTCAGACTGAGGGTAAGATTTTCAGTGAATAACAACTTCAATTTCATCTGTTTCTCATCGTTTTTCATGAGAAGACTTAGAATATAGTGTTTGTCATTTGTATATTTTACTTTAATGATACTTTTAAGTACTTTTCAAAGCTTGACAGTATAAATCACTATCCACTTTTGTTTGTATGGAACACAGAAGCTTGGACATTATATCTAAATGGGACCCTGGAGCACAAAACCAGTCTTAAGTCGCTGGGGTATATTTGTAGCAATAGCCAAAAATACATTGTATGGGTCAAAATTATCGATTTTTCTTTTATGCCAAAAATCATTAGGATATTAAGTAAAGATCATGTTCCATTAAGATATTTTGTAAATTGTCTACTGTAAATATATTAAAACTTCATTTTTGATTAGTAATATGCATTGCTAAGAACTTCATTTGGACAGCTTTAAAGGTGATTTTCTCAGTATTTAGATTTTTTTGCACCCTCAGATTCCAGATTTTCAAATAGTTGTATCTCAGCCAAATATTGTCCTATCCTAACAAACCATACATCAATGGAAAGCTTATTTATTCAGCTTTCAGAAGATGAATAAATCTCAATTTCAAAAAATTGATCCTTATGACTGGTTTTGTGGTCCGGGGTCACAAATATCTCCTTTTGTTTTTTTCCAGGAAGAAAATAATAAGAGGTTGGAAGAGTGAGTAAATGATGACAAATGATGACAGGACAGACCACTCAGCAGCTCCTTTAAAAAGCTTTTCCTCCTGTGCTTCGTTAAACAAATTTGAACAAGGTTTCGTAAAAAAGTGTCAGCAACTCAGTGGTTACTCGTCAGTTCGGCGACAGCGGTGACGCTGGGCCACATGCGCCGCGGTTGTATTAATATCCTGCAGATATTCATTAAACCTGGATGTCTATTTGGTGCCATCTGGCAGAGCACCAGAGGTGCGTGGAGGGGTGCAAGCATTGTGAATGATCATTGTACCGCAGAGGGGTGGGGACTCAATGACAAGGTCCGTCTCACCCCCTAACGCTAGATGAGCTAGCACTAGTGTGTTGAATGACAGCCATTGACACAATCTACGTTATTAGCCAGGGAGGCCACAGTAATCTCCAGTCCAGATGGTAAGGTAATAGGAGGCATTGCCAATCAAAAACCAGATGCTAATCAAAACGTGCTATGCTAATAACAAAGAGGGCTATCACGGGTGCAGAAGTGCAGAGCGCATCTAATTTAGAGGGAGGAACGGAGTGTTCAGGTAGAAAAGTTTCAGCTCTGGTGCCAGCTATCTATCAGGGAGAGGGCGCAATGTCTCTCGAGCTCCCTGTCAATAATGCACTCCGAGTCTGACAGATGAGGTTGGGCTCCACGTAGAGAATACAACAATGCATATACTGCATTCAATCAGCAGCAGCTGAAAGTTCGGAGGAAGGCAAGAAATCAACACTACAAACGGCATAATGCGGCAAAGCCTTGAAAATCGACTTGACAGCATGTGGTGCGAATGTCAATGATGATCTGCAGACAGAAATCTCATTGTCGACTGTCGATTTGCATATTTGTATTTATTTACTCTGCTGTTGAATGCTAGATTTTCTGATGAATGAGATGAAAAGCTTCTGCTCTCTTTCTTTGTGCCCTAAAAAGAGAGACACTTGAAGCTGGCAGACAATTCTAGCCACAGCTTTAGACTGCCTTCATCAGGACATGGAAAAACACACACCTGTTGAATTATGCATGGAGACCGATACATGACGGCAGACTAAGAAAAGAGCTACACCACGTAACATCATTGTGCTTTGTAAGCTAGAGGAGGTGAAAGGGGGTTTGTCAACCTTGGGCGGTTTTCCAGTAGAAAAGCTCACCTTGATCTTGGCCATGAGGGCGTCGGTGGAGGCGGCCAGTTCCTCGACCTGTTTGCTCATTTCCTGTTTTCTCTCTTTGAGTCCATTCACAGCTTCGTTGAATTTCTCCATCCTCTTCCTCAAATTTTTCACCTTCACCATGCCATCAATGCTGCCAAGAGAATAGACACTATGGTGTTCACTTTTATGTCCAGTCTATTAGTTTATTCAAAAATATATCCTTTGTTCACCTCTTCAGTGATATCGTCAATGCTTCTAACTTCTATATTAAATCTCATTTTGATATTTTGAGAAGCATTTTTAATAATAGGAATAGTTCACCCAAAATTTTAAATGTGCTGAAAATTTCCTCAGCCTCAGACCATCCAAGACATAGATGAGTTTGCTTGTTTATTGGAACAGATTAAGAGAAATTTAGCATCATATCACTTACTCACCAAGTTCCACTGCAGTGAATGGGTGCCGTCAGGATGAGAGTCCAAAAAGGTGATAAAAACATCACAATAAACCTCAAGTAATCTACATGGCTCCTGTTCATTAATGTACATCTTGTGTAAAGCTGTGTGTTTGCTATAAACAAATCCATCATTAAGGCTTTATAAGGAGTCCATAATCCACAATGCCACTTTCTGCCATAAAAGAGTCCATCCCCTGATGTCCTCTCATCAAAATCCACCAACATATTCATTTAGAATTATTCTGAACAGTTCTCTCTTGTGCTTAATCAGTGCATATTTTTCTCCTGATTCAGACAAGATTGATTTTTCACTGGAGAAAGCAATATTATGGATAATGGACTCATATTAACTGGAAGCAATGGTTTGAAGATAAAAACAATCTTAATGAAGGATTTGTTACTTACAGATACGCAGCTTTTCAATTCACAATATATTAACTGATAGACTGTATTATTGTGATGCTTTTATCAGCTGTTTGGACTCTCATTCTGACGGCACCCATTCACTGCAGTGGATCCACTGGTGAGCAAGTGATGTAATGCTAAATTTCTCCAAATCGATGAAGAAACACAAACTCATCCACATCTTGGATGGCCTTCAGCAAATTCATTCATTTTTAGGTGAACTGTGCCTTTAAGATCTTTTCAAGGTAATAAAAATATGGTAGACTTTTCTAGGAAAAAAGTATAAAAGCTTTTCAAAACCATATGAAACAAACATTTTAAACTAGACTTTTTAAAAGCTTTTTCATTGATCCAATAAATAATTCAGATCTGTCACTGACAGCTTTTCAAAAACACCAAACAGATGCAAACAACACAGTGACACCACACTGACATAAGTGTTGGAAAACAGATCCTCACACTGAGTTTGCAATGCATGAGCAATCACGGTCACTAATAGAGGCGTGCTGGTGTGTGTACATACCGAGGCTTGTGTCTTCTTTTGCATAGCCACATGCGAACAGTCTTCTGAATCTTGATGCAGGCACTGGCCCTGAAGCTCATTTTGTTCCTCACTGTGCCAAGTAAAAGAAAGAGGAAAAAGATGCTTACTCATCAACAGCATCAAACTGTAACACTGCACAGGTGAATGGGAGGGCATGGGATGCTTTTAATTGCTTTTATGAAAGGCAGTTTACTGAGGTTATGAAGGGTGACGTACATTTAATAACTGACAGTGTGCACCACTGGACCTTTTTCCAGCGGCTGCATACCAGCCACTTATTGACCCGTTTTACAAGCTCGGCCAGGTGCTCCGGATCAGACTTCATGATCTGGTCAAACTCTGCAAACTGAGGCAAACACAGACACACGTTAGGATTTATATAGCTCCATTTACGAGGTTCCCATGTGCACCAGCTTAATGAAACAGTATGGCGGCTTTAACAGTCTTGTATTATCCCAACCCCCATGAGAAATATCATAAGAAATTATCACCTTCCCGGGGCGGAAGAAAACCCTGGTCAAGCCAAACTTGTAATCGTTCTCGTTGAGGCCAAGCGCTTTAAACAGAGCCTGCAGAAGGAGACAATATAATCAGACAGTGCAGTGTGTACTTTATTAAATGTCTATCAGAGATCAACAAGAACGGCATGATGGCCTCGAGCCTGTGCTTATGCTCTTCCATTTCAATGATGTTACATTTGATGTTTTTATGCCTTGGAAACTTAAACATTTGGTTTTCTGTGCTGTTTTGAGCATTATTGCCAGAGTGACTTGTGAGTTAGAAGCAGAATGATTTGAAAACAATAAACAAGTCAGTAATGTTTTCTGCCACTTTGCAGCTGAAGTGTTTATGACATTTGTAGCTGTCAAAGAGTTACATTATAGTGGTTAAATTTGCAGCTGGTATTGCAAATGAAAAAATGACACTTATAAAAAAACATTCCTAAAAAAGCTTAACTGAAAACCCAATATAAAGGCCTGATTTTCCTTTAAGTAACATTTCTCTAAGAATTTTAAACCAGACTTTTAAAAGATTTTTCCTTTTCATTGACCCAAGACATAATTAAGATTTGTCACTGACAACTTTTCAAAAACACCAAATAGATGCAAACAACACCATGAACACACTGTAACACAGTCAATAATGTTTTGCACTTTTCAGCTAAAGTGTTTATGAAGTTTGTAGCTGTCAAAGAGTTACATTATAGTGGTAAAATTTCCAGCTGTTATAGCAAATGAAAAACATAAATTGCAGTAAAGGGGTTTTGGGGGAAAACAACATTTAAAGACCAGATATTAAAAAAATGCTCCTAAAATATGCTTCAGTGAAAATCCAAAATCAAGGCCTGAGAGAGACAGCAGGAAAAAAGCCCTTATTGTTAAACGTTGATTATACTCTAGAGTCTAGACATTGCATTACAAGCATGATCATCAGAATAAAGACGTAATTTTCAATAATTGCAATCAATCATTAATTGCAGCCTAATCATATACTGTATTCATGTGGAATCTAATTGTACATTTTTATGATCAAGTAAATACTTTATATTTAACCATGGGTGTATGATTAAAATGTAATTTGACTTTCAAATGCTTCTGTAACCAACCAATGATAAACCACTATCATTTATCATGGAAATCGACGAGGGATTACTCTGTGCGTGCTTTGGCACATGGATATGAAAGTTCACGTAGTTTTTTTCTAAAAATAATCCACCTAGCCACCATCTATCATACTAATCCTAATTATGTACACAAGAACTTTAGGTGAATAACACTAAGAATAGAATGAGCTATTATTAATTATAGATGCAACGATCAAGATACAAATAAACAATAGAGGTTTACTTTGCAAAAGAGTCGAGGATCAAGCCTTGTGAGCTTGTTGGGCATATACTGCTTGTACATGTTGTAAAGCTCGTGAAACGGAGCTCGGGACGGGAAGCCACCCTGCATCAGGTCCAGCACTGATACCATGCCTGAGAGGAGAAGAGAAGTACAGATCATGTAGCCAGCGAAGATACAGGATTTGCTACATTAAAGACTGGAGCTGAAGCATGAACGGAAGATTCAACATGTGCACTCAACCTGTACCTGAACACTTGCCTTTGTCAACAAAACTCACAGAATGAACTAGTACACTTACTACTTACTAAGTAGTACTTACTTGCTAGTAGGCAAGTTGATAAGTCTACATTTATCTCATATGGTGCACGACTAGTCAACAAAGGTCTAAATTATCAAACTAATTGGCAATTTGACATACCAGTGGAGCTCCTAGGATATACTTTTCTTATATCTCTTGCCTGAAAGTTTATTTCTAAAACTTTGCTAACAGCCTATAAAATGCAATAACACCAACCTTCAAAACACTCTTGTGGTAACATCACCTCCAAAAGATAATGAAAAATCAGTGGAGCTCACATTTAATATGGCCACTCCATAGGCAATATCGGGATTTGTTTTAAAAGGGAGCTTGCGACTGATGAGCGCTGTGTATTTGTGATGGGTTTTCTTAAATTGAAATATTTGAAGCATTACGACAAGTGGTGTAAGATGAATTGGGATCTAAAAAAAAATAAAAAATACACCTATACAATCATATACATACCTGAGCATTGAAGCTGAGACAGAATCTGAGCTCCTTCAAACTGGTGGCTCACCATCTTCAGATTAGGCTTCACACAACGGATAAAACTAGAGCCCTTTTCAACAAAAACACATGAGAAGTTATTATAGTTTAACAGAGAACAAACAATATTGTTTATAGACAGCATGACAAGACCTTTGACTAAATGACAGGATTTAGTCTACATTGGACACTTTTTATATACTGTATGTGGGATTGAAACACATACTGAAACATATTGAAACATTTTTAGGAGGTACACTGTCATTCAGACGTAAGTTTTTTTTGTTTATGAGTCTCTTATGCTCACCAGTGCTACATTTCTTTAATCAAAAATGCAGTAAAACAGTAACATTGTGAAATGTTATTAGAATCTAAAATAACAGTTTTTTTTTTATTTAATACATTTTAAAATATAATTGATTCCTGTGATGGCAAAGCTAAATTTTCAACAGACTTTACTCCAACCTTCAGTGTCACATGATTCTTCAGAAATCATTTAATATGCTGATTCAGTGCTCAAAAAAATGTTTCTTATTACATTTATATCCACTTTTAAATAAATGAATGCATCCTTGCTGAATAAAAGTAAAAAAAAAAATCTTATATAAAAAAAAAAAATGTTTAACCATTAGAGTAAATGAGAGACTATCATATTTTTTGTAACACTGCTGCAATATTTGTTGCATTTTTAAATTCAAAAGACAAAGATGTAAAATTTACAGCCACTTCCTTAGCAGCTGTATTTAAAAAAAAAAAATAATAATAATAAAATAATTGCAGCAGCACTGACTAGTTTTTTGTTTGTTATTTAATGCCAGGATAATATAACACAGTGTTCAAAATATGCATTCAATAATTTAAATATAAAATATAAAAAGTTTGCTAGATTTAATTTTTGGATCATCACACTTTGAGAAAAGGGTCCACAGAGCATATTCTAGGCGAGAACGGCATACTTAGACAGGAAGATACCGTCTTCCTGACATGTAAAGCAAACAAGCACATTTTGTTCATTTTAATGTGCCATTTACCAGAGCCATAAATCAGCAACTGTCACGTTGCATCATTTGCTGTGCCGCCTGGTTTGCGGCATGCATTAGACACACTCAGTAATAACCAAAACAAGTGGCCAACGATTTTAAAATGAATAAATAACACACTACTCACCGTACTCCGTAGCTTTTCCAGTAAAAGGTTCAGCTGGGTCTATAAAAGTTAATCAGAAATGAAATGTGAGAGTGAGTCCTGTAAATTTTAATTAAGAGTATCTTTTTGTAAAAAATCAGTTTATACACAGTTGTAGAGTTGTGCTGCCATGCAAATGGTATCAAATATTTTGACACATACAGGAAGTAACAGACATGCATTATGCCAACGACTGGTCCAACTATGAAGATCTTTTCTACAAATTCAATATATAATGGTGACATAAATGACACGGTGATGTTTACAGTGAAGGTTCTCTTAAAGTATAAATTTCTCGTGTATGATTTCATGACAAACAACTATAACAGAGAACAAAAATGTGGCAGTCACATTCGCACCAAGACATGGCAATGGACCAAGTGGGTGAAAGAGGCTGGAGGAGAAGGGTGGGAGAAAACTAAGATCTGCATTTGTTTATGAGGTTGCAGTTTACCCTGTGGTGCTGGCACTGAATATTTCAGCCAGGCTTACCCTACAAAAGCTTCAGTTTTTTCACTTTTTCCTTGTTTCTCTTTACATATTTATTTCAGCCCCAGAACTTTTCACAGGGAAAGGCTGAAGAAACAGGAGAAGGTCTAAGAGAGGAGGATGAAGAAAGGGCAAAAGTTAGAAGGAAAGGAATTAGATCACCAGATAAGAGGTAAAATGTCACTCACAAAAGCTTTTAAAACTTACATCTATCAAGAGGAACAAAAAGAAAACAACTTTATGAATATCTAGCCCCACAAACAAAATCTACAGCGGTCTAAAGACAAAGCCTTGAGGAACTCCTAAACTTTGGAAAGCCCGCAGTCTTGAGAGCTTAAATTTTATGTCATATCTTCAGGCCTGTTAACACCTTTGACAAAATGTGTTTCCTGGCTATCAGGAGAATAAGAAGTTCAAAGCATAAGGACAGATTCACCTTGAATTTGTTTCCCACACTGATAAAGCTGAGTTTGCCAGCCTTCTGCTTTGAGTCCTTGGAACTGGAGTTGTTCTCAAAGAGATCCCGGACAAACTTGTCCTTCGACTCGCACACCAGGCTCTCCAAAGACATGTGGAGGGCGTCATTATTCTTCTCCACAAACTGGGTCTGCTCACACACATACACCACACACACACACACACACACATACATACATACAAAACCCACAGGACATAGAAATAAACACAAAGTCAACCTCACAAAAAAACCAACAACTTTACCAAAGGGATTCCCCCAAGGCCCCAGTTGTTTTTACAGTGTGGCATAAATTAATTAACTTATGTTAAACATTGTCACATTACAGAACTAAAACAATAAGATGGTTTCCATACAAAAAGAGATTCAGAATGAACTGAGTGAATTGGGACCTTACAGTCTCATAGCACACAGCGCCAGCAAAATGTCTTATGATGAAACCTTCATCATCTCTCAAATTCCGGTGGATTGTAAGCTTTGACTTCCTGGGCACCTGAAAAACCAGCCCACACAGAATTAAACTTCCAGCAAAATCCATCTTTGCTGCTGTATTTTTATGACTTCCTTCATATTTGTGTCTTGACATTGATGGAATGTCAGGGCAAATCACATAAAAAAAACTGTCAAGGAATGCCCAGGTGATATTTAACCCCATAAATCAAAAGAAATAAAATAACAAATAACATTTCACATAAAGAAAATGTAGCTTAATTATGCATTGCAACACTGTATTTTCATTAAACATAGGCACATTAATTCCTCCCAGGTTTCAGTAGCCTAATATAATGCCAAAATGTATATGCATATTTGTAGTTTATAGTTTTTTTTTTTTGTTTGTTTGTTTTTTTCTTTCTTTTTTTTTTTTTTTTTTTTTCCCGGCCTGTCAGTAACACAGATAACACATGACAGTACATATGTGTAGCTATGCTATCATCATTCAAAGCCTGTCTTTTTTTTTTTTTTTAGATATTTATTTATTTTTTTTTCACATTAATTCATTAATTAATGTAATTTTATATACCCTTTTATTTAACCATACTATGACAGACAAGACCAGGGGACAGAGAAAACAAGAGAGAGAAAGAAAAAAAAAAAAAAAAAAAAAAAAAATTATAATGATAATAACAAAAATAATAATAATATTAATAATAATAAAAAAAAAAATAAAAAATAAATAAATAAATAAATAAAAATTTAAAAAAAGGAATTAGAAAACAAAACAAAAAAAAAATTGTGGAGAAAGTCAACAGAGAAGGGGGAGAGAGAGAGGAAAAAAAAAAAAAATTTAAAAAAAAAAAAAATAAAAGTTTATAGTTAATGTATTATTCAATTATAGCACTAAGACATGTTTGTTGTAATAATCAATGTGGAAATATTCAGTAAGATCAGGGAAGCTGCCTCCCTGAAGAACACTGTGAATTTAATGCTAAATTGTAACATATTTGCAAATGTATTAGCATAAAGGATAATGATGCTTCATCAAATATATTACTGAGGGAAATTAATGGAAATAATTGCTAATTTAATTCTTATAACACTAAATTGAAAATCATGAAAAGGGGCCATCTTTCCCCACTACTGGGGTAAGATGACTCCCTATCTAGGGCAAAACAATCCCCTTATGTAAACTTATTATAGCTGTCATCTGATTTTTGCATAATATGTTAAATACATATAATTTTTATGAATTACTTTTTATTTAAAGTGTCAATACAGTGAAATACTAAATCAAACATTCTAAGTAAATGTATGCATTTTGACTATTTATTTGAATATTACATAATGACAAATCAAATGAATCCCAGACAAAAAGATATATATATGAATTACCCTGTATCATTTTATGAATACAGAGCGATATTTTCAATTAGCCTATAGGTCATGATGAATAATGAGGATGTACATCAAAAAAATATTAAAAATAACTCATACTCCAGAGTTCTAACTTTAATTTTTCACTTCAAATCAAAAAACTATAACACTCAAAATTCTTCAGATACAATATATTTCAAATATTGATGTTCAAGATGAATAAGAGCATTAATAAATGTCCTGAGATTAGATTTAGTGACATCTAAAGTCAAGAGGAAAATTAAAGTTGGAGGGGCATCTTATTCCATCTTCCTCTAAATATTAGGCTACTGTTTAACAATCCCTTAATATATCTATATGATGACACTGAAGGTCAGATGAAAATGCAGAAAGTGAAAAAAGAATGGTCTGTGGTCCAGAATTAAGGATAAACTGTTAACTACTCCTGCAGGCTGGTAGTTCAAGCTTTTCATTTCTATATTGTAGTGGCTGCTGGAAAGAACCAAACCATATCTTACAGTGAGACGAAAATGATCTTTGTGCTTGCTGTGAACCGCCTCTGCAAAGTGCTGATCACTGGGCTGGGGAAGACGGTTCTCCTCATCCAGAATATCCAAGATACCCACCAGCTTTGCCTCAACCAGATCTGCAAAGCAATAAAGTCACAGAGAGAAGTTTGGGGCTGACGACAGAAATTTTCATGCGAATGAATTCGAGCTGAATAGTAAATTAATATATTCAATCCCCCCACAGAAGGTATTATCCAAAGTGAAGTAGAACTCAGCAAGTTTAATGGACGAATGCAAAGTCTGTAGGCACACATAGACCTTTTTGATAATCAGTGCGAAGGCATCCGTCATATGCATAATTCATCTGAGACGGGCGCAGGTGAGAGAGATGCGGACGCAAGCGTAGTCATGTATTTGCATGAGCAGACACCCGAGTATAAATGTGTGGTGATTGATGAGGAGACATGCAGGGAAAGGACCTACGCGTCCATTTGGAAGTCACAAGGACATGTGTTGCATCACTATCGAGAGAATTAGGAAAAGCAGAGCTGGCAAAAGGAAAGCGAGTCTTTCCCTTCGGAAAAGCAGTGACATCTGCGAAGCAGGTGTTGTGTGCCTACTTTTTGCACCGCATCAGAGGCGAGATGTTATGTTAAGCCACCTGCATACTGTGCAAACTCGCACAAGCCGTTAAGATTTGACAGCTTTGGCAAAAAAAAAAAAAAAAAAAAAAGAGGTGGTTTCTTCTGCAATGCATACGAGGAAGATCTTCAATAAGTCGTTAGGGGTTAAAACACAGAACGACAAAAAAAGATAAAAGGCATTGGTTCTGATACCTCCAGACAGCACAGTTCGGTCTGGTGATGGTATTTGCATTCAGTGAACCGGGTAAAGATTTCACCGTGTGTCCTGAGATTGAACTGACTTTCTGTTCTGACAGGGTGATTTGGGTCAGACCGCACTGCTCAAGCCGGCATCAAAAAACTAAAACAGTGCGAGCTCTTCATCTTATCTCCTAAACCCTCTCCAGAGAGTTCGAGTGTGAGAGAGGTTCCTCCCAGGATTCATTCCTGTGTTATCTCAGGCACCCAGCATGGATTTCTGCTGGAATATTCATCTTCGGCATGTTTTGTCCAGAGAGTAACAGACATGGCGATATATATACAAATAACAATGTTGTCGTCTGGGAACAGTTATTTGACCTCTGAAGGTCATAATTTGAGAAGAAATTACATTTGCGCAACAGCACATTGGGTTTAAAGACCTTAGCATTTCCACGTGCGGAGGACTTCATTATATTTCAGTTGGCGTCTATGGGCCATAGTGCATCACGTAATGAATGGAATAGAGGATGGTCATTGTTATTCACAGCCAAAGGGACACTGACCTATGCAGTCCTGATTATCAACATAATGAACTTCATTCACTCCCAGGCCTTCTTTCTGATACAGCTCTTGCTCCTGGGGAGGAAAAAAAAAAACCACCACAAGATAAGAGCATCGTTTTTGCTGAAAGTGGGAAAACGCTTAACTTAATCTGCTGGAACAAGAACGTCTCAAAAGAAGTTAAACTGGAATCGTTAAATCGGAACAGTTGTGTGCTTGCAATGAAAGATGAAATGGCTTCATGCGTCAGTTTTAAGAAGGGCACAGTTATGAGCCACTGATCGATACTAAAAATCCCAATAACACCGATGACTCACCTCTTTCAGTATGCGTTCATTAAAAAACTGCTGCAGCTTTTCGTTACAATAGTTGATGCAGAACTGCTCGAAGCTGTTGTGCTCAAAATACTCTGAACAGGAATATAAAAAAAAGCATTTAATGATTCATGTGCTAGGTATATCTCTAAATGCATTTAACAGTTATACTATTAGAGAGACACTGTTAGAGAGAGCCAATTATCGTTAATCCTACAGCATATTCTCAACCTTATTTCTGCGTAAGACAAGCTAATAGCTAGTGAATCATTTCAGCTTCTATATATTCAATGAGTCATATCCCACACTGTGCTTATTTTAAAGTTTAATGCGTATCCCAAGTTATATACAAGATAACCTCTATCGACAGACAGCATCTGTTGCTGTCAATTACAATGGTAAATCATTTTGATTTATAAAGACCCCAAAAAATTAGTTATGCACTTAATGAAAATACGCTTACCCCATACTGTTTTGCAGGTTTACCTTACAGACTTTAATTGCAAGTATATTTCTTTATCTTAATTTTTTAGCATTTTCCCCCATTTTTTTATATTATTATCATTATTATATTTAGAAGGTAAGTGCATTTATTTTAAATATTTTTTGACAAATAATTTTGACCTTTGAGTCATACTTAATCCAGAATATACCTGCTTCATGCAAGTCAAAATAGCTCAGAAAGAGCTGTAGTTACATATAGTGGGATCCAAAACTGAAAAATAAATTAAAATTAAAAGTTGTAATTAAAACTAATAATCATTAAAACATTAATAAAATATTTAAGATTCTGCATGACTTCTGTGTGTCTAATCAAATAAGTAAATTCAAATACCAAAAAATTCTGAAATCCATATTAATTTAGAAAATTTCTCAATTTGTTAAGCTGATGATAGTTGTAAAACATGTGTATTAGAAAATTAGACTAGGTTGTCTCATTTCTCCTATGCACCAGGTTGACATTTGGTTTGAAAATGTAAGAGCCACTGAAAACAGGTAAATGAGGACATTCAGTTAAGCTAACGTGACCCGTCCATTGTGGCCATCATTCGGGCTCACCGAAGCCAGCGATGTCCAGCACACCGATGAAGTTGGAGGACGTATCAAAGGGGAAGCACTGGTTGACCCGTTTGACCACATGATCAAAGAGCCGGCTGTAAATGGCTTTGGCGAGGGCATCACGGGCATTGTTGGCCTGTTCCACCTTCAGAGGCACCCTGGAGAGGAGCAAAGTGGGACAGGAGGAGTCAAAATCTGGGCCAGGGCTTCTGCTAATGCCGTCTCATCAATACATGTCCATTCTGTTTTACTCCGTCCAACTTTGCACTCTTAAGACAGTTGCTGTTTTTCCACTCTAAGCAAAATGTGTAAAAACACTTTAGGGGAAAGCAGAATGCCAACGAGAAATAATTTTGAGTCAAAATTTAATTTATTTTCCTTTCAATTCCATTATGATTGCAAACGCTCAAGGCTGCTGAAATATCTCCTCTGACTTTATTTGACCTGACAATAGTGTGTTTCTATGGTTTCACAGAGGACTGTTACAGCCATAAATTTAAGCATCGGTGAAATTGTTTGGTAACAACATATGAGAGAAAATTAGATTTTGTTGTTGTTTTATTAAGGGGGGGACTTGTATTTACTATGACAAAGGTAAATTGGGACAGTTTTCTGCTAAAAGCAAGCTGTTGTTTTTTTTTTTAAATGACAATTACATGAGTTCCCAAAAGACCACGATTCCTAAAACTATGCAAGAAAATATGTGACCCTGGACCACAAAACCAGTCATAAGTAGCACGGGTATATTTGTAGCAATAGCCAAAAATACATTGTATGGGTCAAAATTATCGATTTTTCTTTTATGCCAAAAATCATTAGGATATTAAGTAAAGATCATGTTCCATGAAGATATTTTGTAAATTTCCTACTGTAAATATATCAAAATTTAATTTTTGATTAGTAATATGCATTGGTAAGGACTTCATTTGGAAAACTTTAAAGTTGATTTTCTCATTATTTTGATTTTTTTTGCACCCTCAGATTCCAGATTTTCAAATAACTGTATCTCAGCCAAATATTGTTCTATCATAACAAACCATACATCAATGGAAAGCTTATTTATTCAGTTTTGTGGTCCAGGGTCACATTTGTTTATAGTATACAAATAATTGGTTCTGAAAGGCCTAGAATACTTTTAATGCAAAATCATTTATTCCAACATCCTCCTTTTCTGCTTTGTTGTTCATCAGGTGTATAAAAACCGACTTAATGGCCCTCCTGCAGATTAATTACATAATTAAACTGAAAACAGCACAGGGAAAAGGTTCCATTCATACTTATTCTGCAATGGGAACTTTGATAAATGTGTATACGCAAAACAAACAGCACTTGAAATCCCGGTGAAGCTTAAAGGGCTTGAAATGCAGCAGGCCGCAGATATTACATGAAAACACAATAAATCTCTATAACACACGCCTGTTAAAGCAATGCAGCTCATAATCACAAGACACAACGGCTCCACCACTATTCTCAGGAGGCGTACGGAAACCGGCGAACTGAAACTCCAGAACTGGATGATAAACCTTCTTGCTCTCGGGACGGCGCCGTCCCGCTGTGGGAATACCTGCTGTGTGACTCTTATTGCCTGCACAGTTAATAAAAGCTGGACCTGGCTCACAATAATCTCTACGATCTCGAGTCTGCGAGATTGCTTTTCATTAACTCGCTTTTATGCTATTAGTGTATTCCCTCTGAAGCGTGTGTGTCGAGAGGCTGCTGCGCTCTTCCTTCTCAATGTCACCTGCTTTGTTGCGTTTAACAGATTTTTAAAAATCACAATACGCCTCTGAAATGAAGCTCTGTCAGGCACAAGCTGCTGCCCTCTCCGGTGTCTAGTGGTGTGAAATGCAAGGGTCAGTGTAGCCTTGTTTGAATACAGTCTCCATAATTTTCCATAAAACGCATATTGCATATGTACGTGGTTGTGCATCTGTTCGCAGTCAAATGAGGAGGGCAGTGAAACCTCTTGCGACTTTGATTCTCATCATACCTAAAAGACCCCAGGCCACTCCCTCAGACAAACATCCATTATTCATGCAGTGCAAACACTCCCAGTCCAGCATCTGTGCTCGGTTAAATATTAATCCACCGAGCGCTGGCCTATCATTCAGGCGGCGCAGAATATAAAACCCCACCTGGGCGACGAAGAACAGAGCGTACGATTCAATCGAGGCAATCGAGTTTTTCCAATTGCTCTCTCCTTCGACAACTGGCGTGTGCAGTAATTGGACTGTGGGTTCTGCATGGCGAAAGCTGAGAAGAACTGGGCTTTTGTTTCACAAAATTGCAAACCTGAGTCTTATCTTTAACCAGTAGTGGAGCGGTCTGGAAAAAGCTGCGTGATACCTCAGGCCTTCTCTCTTACGTAATCAATAAAAAGAAATACGTCCGTTTAAATGCAGAAGACTTTGGATGGCAACTAGACTATTACGGTCCCTCAGCCAATTTAGTCTATGCCACATTTGATTGTACTGACCATATCTCTAATGGAAAAGCTGCGATTAGCTATTTTCAGCTCTCCTCTCGTCTGTGAGCGGGCGACCGGAGGATTCATTTAACAGTTATGCGAATGCGAATGGGGTGCAATGATGAAATGTAATACTAGAAGACGTTTCGCATCGCAGGGTAGATTGAGATGTGAAGAGAGCGTGAAAAATACCAAGCAGGGATCTGTGCTGACTTTTTGATCGTCTTTTGAACATTGTTTGGATGCAAACAGAGAAATAAAACAAAAGCGGAGGGTCAGTGGCTGAGCAGATGTTAAGGTAAACATGTGGGGTCACTCACTTGATGACTGTGCCTTTGGCGCCCCCTGCAGTGGTGAGCATGACCCTGGTGGTGAGGCTGACTCTCAGGTCGTCCTCGTCCAGGCCCAGGAGCTCGGCGCAGTATTCCAGAGTCTGACTGGTCTGGTTCTTCAGAATGCAGCCACCTGAGACCAGATGCAAATTTTTAATGGTCATCTTTAAACTGTGGCTCATCATGTTTCTTATCCTGCATCTAGACAGCAGAGCTTTCTAAATGTTTCAATGTACTGATGCATTTGAAGCTGTTAATGACCTATTTTCCTGTTGAATAATTCGATCAAAATATGTCAGCATCAATTATGTCATGTCCTAAAAGGTCAAAATACCTGACATTTTGAGAACTGATTTTTACACAGACATGACATTATGATATTATGTTTTGTCGTTGTTGTTGTTTTTTCTATTTTGTTTTATTATTTTACTTTATTTTATTTTAGCTGCACGTTTATGCAGTTTTGTCTCATAACATGGATTTCATGTTTATTTAAATATTTACAATATTTTATATAAAATGTTTATTTTTCACTGTTTTTCCCCCTAAATAAAATATTCTTATCTACATAATAAAATATTATGCCAAAGTACTTAAAAAAGGTTTCCTTTACAGGAATTTCATTCTTTTAATGAGGCTTTTTTCTTCATATCAGGACAGTTGTATCACTGTGCCATTTTTTTTTAAATGTATGCCTTCAAAAACAAATTAGAAGAATTTTTATTTATATATTAAAAACATGTTCCCAATAGAAGTTTAAAATTAATAGATACAAAAAAAAAGAAGAAAAAAAAAAAAAAGTCGTGCCTTTGACTCATCAGTGCTGTCTAAGAGCTAAAAGTGTGCAAAAAAACAAATCTATAAAAGCACACTCCTTCAATCTCCTATCATATCTCAGCCCTTTTCAAAAATATGTGCTCAAACATAATAGTCTTCAGGTCTCCAGTAAGACCTCTGTAACATCAGGCTCTGTGTTTTCCAGCAGAAAGTACCTCAGAACAGCAGCTCCATTGTGAGCAGAGAAATGGAGCAGGCCAGAGCGGTAAAAGGTGTTGTACCTTCATCAGAAGAGGAAAACAAATCCTGGATGCACGTCTGGCAACACTAGAAAGAGCCCCGTTACCCCCACAGCAGCTCTCTAATGAGGTCTTTTGAGTTGGAGAAGGGCTGGGTGTGGTGTGTGAGTGTGTGTGTGTGAGTGTGAGGAAGTTTAATGAGGAGAACATCAGCACATGTGCATGAGCCGGAAAAATAATTAAATAACACTTCAGACATCAGTGAAAATTTCTTCCCTGACTGAACGCAGATGGTGAAAATTCTGTATAAAAGCAAAATTGGTTGTATTTTGAAGCCTCTTATCCTGAAAGAAACCGAATATTTCTAAACCAAGCATGACATGACAAAGCAACAAGCGATGAATCCCATCTCTTTTTTTGTCCTAACCGACATAACTGCAACCGACACAAGACATTTTATCAGCCGTTTGGTTTCTAGTTCTGCTTTATTCCAATAGATATAGAGTGAAATCCCACTGGTTGCATATTAAACATCAAATATGATCTGAGTGGTTGTGATTTTGTCACTTTATGCAGGATACAAAATTACTTTATGCTTGAAACTTGTCACATCATGCTGGGTTAGGACATTAAATCTTTGATGAACTTCGATGAAGGTATTTTTTCTACAGGTGCAATATGAATAGCTACCAGAGGTGCTTCCTGTCTCTTCGAAGTCGATATTGCCGAGATGAAGGACGCCAGCCACCACTCTGAAGAGATTGAGCTTCTCTGTGTCATCCAGGCCGATTTTCTTCATGGCCACCACCATCCTGTTGAAATCTCCCAGGTCATCCAGCAAAGGGTCCTTCAGGGCACCCACTTTCCCGTGCTACAGAAACAAAGGACCATCAAGACACACAACACTATCCATACATCACATGAACTGCAAGTACCTGAGAAGAAAACACAGTGGCACTGAAGCTACAATCAGAGATCAGAAATGTATACTGGAGGTCTGTACACAGATCTAGATCTCTGATTGAAGAAAGGAGGAAATAAAACAAACCACACCTGAGGGTCAGAGTGGGCCAGCACTTCCTTTTTGACTCTCTCTTACAGTCATATTCCAAAAAAAAAATATATATATATATAATTCTGTCATCAATTAATCACCTTTCGTATTAAACTTGAATGATTTTCTGTTTGAGGAAAGCTTTATGTTGCTGTCGCATTAAAAAAGAGCAACATTAACATTTTTTGAAATTTCTCTTTTTGTGTTTAAAGGATACAAGGGTGAGTAAATGATGACAGAATTTTCATTTCTGAGCAAACTATGCCTTTAAATCACTGACAAACTGATAATCTGCAGTCTGATGACACAGCAGATCACACCACTCTGACCACAACAGAGCATAAACGCTGTTTGATAACCATAACTACAAGCACCCCTTACAAAAATACTTTCACACAGAAAGCCTCATGCATATTAGCTTGCAGACCCATGCACATACTAATGTCCAATTTCATGCACAGAAACCCAGAAAGCTGAAGAATGTAAAGCATGAAAAGCATTTAGAAAGGCCAACTGGTAAAACATCACCTTATGATCCTGAATTTTAAAAAGATCAGGGAAGGCAAAGACACATAATATTCAGTTAGAAACCTACTAATATAAACAAAATGGCTAGAAATGTACAGTAGTGCTCTGTTCCAAAGCCTACACAGGTAGCATTTTAATGACAAAACAAGTCTTAAAACAAGCTAAAACATTTAAAAATAATAATAATAATAATAAATAAGATTACATTGTATTTCTAATTTGCTCCTTAATTTTAAACGTATGATTTTTAAAATGGAAATTAATAAAATCTTTAAAAATGTAAGATTTAAGAAGAAAAAGAAAAGAGAAAAAACCTGCAAATGAACAACCAAAAAGGTGTCAAAACATCAAATCAAATTCTATATCTTTTATCAATTTTTTTAGATTTGCATTATGAAAAAGGGTGTTAAAAACAAACCAAGATATATAATATATGTAAAATCTCCTATTGGGAAGACATTGCTGAGAAATCTAGAAAACTAGAAAATATTCTGGAATTGAATGGTTTAAATTATTTATAATAATTTAATTTAATTACTATAGTTCTACTTTTTTCTGTTATGAAATATGAAAATGAGCAGCTTTGTAATTATGGCATATAGCAGGTATGAAAAATATCTTGGGGGGCCTTTTAATATTGTCTTTGAAAAGAGGAGGCTTTGAAGTCAAAAAGGTTGAGAACCACTGGGCACTTTAAAAACATAGTATTGGCCAAATTCTAAGGTAGAGAACTCTACACTCCACATATGCAGTTCAATGGCTAATAAGTTGAACAAAAATCATAAATTCAATGAAATCTTATTCAGTTCTGAAAAGTATCACTAAAAATGTACTATTTTACTCAGTATTTGTGTGTGCTTTTTATTTTTATGCTTATTAGAGTATGATGCTGTTAGCTTAGCAGCATGCTAATCTAACTCTATCTGCTTCTTAAGTCTGACACCACGTGTGACCATTTCCAGGTCTATACACTCTTATCAGAAGCCAAAAGCAAAGAATAAATGGTGATAAAATAGATTCACGGTGTGCTGTAATACTACTGAAATCTCAGATGGCCATACAGTGATTCACTATTGGTGTCCGGGACACCATGACTTTTTAAAAGCCTAGCTTAATATAAATATACATTTCTCAAAAATGGCTGTTGCGATAGTATTCTCAATTGAAATGAATAGAGACTTGGATCCGGAAACATTAATGTATTCCTTATGTCACGACTTAACAAGATTGGAATTAGATTTGAAACTGCATAGATTAAAAACTGTCAGGCGAGTCAATTTGAATTCTATTTGTGTGCCACGGCCTTCCTGTCTTTGTAGAGAGTACCAAATCAGTCACTTATAAGGTTCATTGGTTAGGATGTATATAGGCACTATGACAGCTCACTAGGTTTTAGAAAAGAGCTTAAGCGAAGACAAATCTCAGTCAATTCTGAATTTAAAATGGACAGCATAAATATCCTAATATCGACCCAAACTCAAGATATTCAAGTGTTCAAGGATGATTAAAAAAGGATTAAAAAACAACAACAACAAAAGTACCATCTGCGAATTTGAGGTATCAAACTAATTTCAGATTTTCATCTGAAAATGTAGTGAAACAGACGGTGTTGAGCTAGCAAATGAACTACTGCACCAACAGAAACAGCAGCTAATGAATATCTCATCACCTCCAGGGGGATTCAACACAACGATGATTTATAATAATGGCCCTTGATAACAATAACATCAATTGATGGGCTCGGTCTCAAGAGAGGGCTGTGTGCAAACACAACAACGCTGGAATTTACTACACTTTACATAATTCATCAAAGACGTGCACTAATTTCTGAGGGTAACTAATTATTTTCGAGGCAAAAAGAGATTCTGGCTGCGGTCAAGGTCTGTTCATTCAGCATGTCGCCTAGTCTTAATTTCACTACACCAGGGCTGCCCAACCCTGTTCCTGGCGATCGACTGTCCTGAAAAGTTTAGCTCCAACTCTAATCAAACACACTTGCCTTTGATGTTCACGCAATCCTGAAGACCTTAATTTGTTGCTTCAGGTGAGTTTGATTAGAGTTGGAGCTAAACTTTTCAGGACAGTCGATCACCAGGAACAGGTTTGGGCACCCCTGCACTACACAAACAAAGAAAACGGCAAGGATTTGATCATACATCAAAAACGAATCTGATATCTTTACTACAGCTCAGCTAAGAGCTGTTAATTACTTCAAATTTGCCACAAACGTGTATCAGAATGCAGGAAGGAGGAAACAGACTCATCACGTCACTGACCTAGAGATCCCCAAACATACCTCTGGACTTTTCCTGTTTTGCATGATCTGTTTATCTGAGTCCTTGTTTGCAAAGTATCGGGTGCAGCCGCGATTCAAATACTGAGTGAAACACAAACACACAATGAGGGAAGTTAATATAGGAGAAAAAAAGCTGCAGAAATACATTCATAAGCATTGTAAAGCAAATATGCCATCTAGTGGTACATCAACGCTTCACTGTATACAAAGGCCTGAAATCGCATAACCTAAACTAAGTTTTTATAGGATTTTATTTGTTTTGATAAAACTTCAGTTGGTACTTCCTGTAGTTGTGTGCTTTGATACAGTCTATTTGCTATGGTCACGCCAATTATAATACAGAGTCTCAAAGTTTCCTGGTAAACACAGTGTCTAAGCTTTGTAAAATGCTTTCCAGTTTCCTGACACACAATACACAGGAAACTGACCCGGAAGCTGTCCGGAGAGTTGAGATGAAGCATGTTTCTGATGTCCTCTGATGCCCCTGCGCAAAGTCTGTAAAATATATGATAGTTTCGCTCTTCTGAGCTTTGCATGCAAATCCGAGACTTCTCCAGCAGATAGTGCGAGACAAATCCACCCACAACTGCATTCTGAAGACACAATGAACACACTTAATAAATGAGTCTTAGAAGATTACACTCTAGTCTTCAGAGTAAGAGAAAGTTCACCTTCTCATTAAAGTGAATTTCCACAAACTTTCCAAAGCGGCTGCTGTTGTTGTTCCTGACCGTCTTTGCATTTCCAAAAGCTTCGAGCAAGGGGTTGGCTGCATGGAACAGACACATTATTTAAAAACAGATTTTGCATTGTATGCAAAAAAAAAATCAAACACTACTATACTAGTCACAACCAGTTAAAAGTGTCTTTGGTAAACCTACCCTCAACAATCCTCTCATCTATATCTTGACATGTTCCATAAGATGTGGTTAAATACCTAAAATTAAACAGATACATGATTAACTTGACAAAACTCATTCAACAAATCATAAAACATATTTCCTTACCATTAACATTACTGAGCACTGCAACATGCTACAATTCAAACGTTTTTTTTAATTGCATCAAAAATGCAAATGTGAGATATTTTTTACAACTCCTGTGATGGCAAAGCTGAATTTTGGCAAAGCGGCATCCATTACTCCAGTCTTGAAAGTCACATGATCCTTCAGAAATCATTCTAATATGCAGATTTGCTGCTCAAAAAACATTTCTTATTATTATCATTGTTAAAAACAGTTGTGTGTAATAATTTATTTGAAAACGAAATCTTTGGTAACATTATAAATGTCTTTACAGGTCACTTCTGATGCGCCCTTGATGTATAAAACTATTAATTTCTGACCCTAAACTTCTGAATTGTAGTGTACATGCTAACATGATTTAAATCAGATTGTAAACATTATAGTCTGACTGTTGCTAATTTTCCAAGATTTAGTGAAACGCATATGGAATGATCCTCATATCAAGTCACAAAAATGAAAACCACAATGGGTTTTTTTTAACAGTTTCGTAGGCACCATAATATTTATGTGTAAAAATTACATTATATCTACATTACATTATTTATTATGTCTAAAAAGAAATATCATCCTAATTTCACCACCCCTGCCAGGTATGGCAAAAACGACTAGATTTGGACCATGCATAGTCATTCCATGAACAGACAGTTATCATACCTGAGAACAAACTTTGTGTTTTCTGTTTTTCCAGCACCCGATTCACCAGACACAATGATGGACTGACTCATCTTCAGAACTCTCATGTCTCTATAGGCTTTGTCCGCTGAGACAGAGACAGAGAGAGAGAGAGAGAGAGAGAGACAGAAGTTTGTTAAAATTGCTGTCAACACTAGCTATCTAAAAAAAATAGCTACAAAAGAAAGACTTAGAACGGAATCCTCAAGTGTCCTATTAGCCAGACATTCATGTGCCCACTCACCAATAGCATAGACATGAGGAGGAAGTGTCCCCAAAGAGCGTCCCTGATAGCTCTTAATGGTCTCTGGGGAGTAGAGTTTAGGGATGTCGAAATACGGGTTAACAGCAATCAGGATGTTAGCCACAGATGTCTGAAATAAAACACACACACATGATCAGAGAAGATTTAAAACGTTCATTGTTATGTGTGTGATTTTGTATTTGCAGTCTTCCATATTTTGGACAAACAGATCAGTGGTTGAAGTACCAACAATAGTTTTAACCGCTGTCTTTAAAAGCCTCATGCTTTCAGGTTAGCTGCGCTGTGTGGAGCGTCGCTACCTCACAGGACCTAATTAAGTGCACTGGGCAACTTGATAGCGTCTGGGCAGGATTAGCTGGGTCATCTGAGACGTGCAGTCACACTAGGGCAGGGTCTGGGCTGTCTCCTGACAGGCTCGGGTGCTGTGCTGATGAGCGGACGCTGACAGTGGGACCGACGTCTTCTCAGATGAGAGGCTAATAAGGGCTACTGGAGCACGACAATAACATGCCCATCAGCTCCATACCTGCAGGCATGCCTGCCAATGAGATCTATGGGGTTTAGCGTGAATCTGGAAACCCTACACTGCCCTGAGGTGATTGTTAAGCAAAATATTTGAATGCATCCATGCATTTTTTTTAAAGATTTAATGCCCCAAATCTGTTAAAATTTAAAGTGTAGTTTCATTAGAAGAAGCTTTAATTAGTTAGAAAATCAATTTGTTATACATATTCAGGTTATGGGTGTAAATTTAAATGCTTAGCTTAACATGCAGAGACTACATATGTAGGTTCTGTGGTGCTTTAAAAACTTCAATCTGTTAATTCATTGCATAGTTTTGGCCTTGGAAAAGGGCACAGAAGTGATGGAAAACAAAAATTGAGAACAGGAATTTGACTTACATAGATCAAGTCTTTGCTGTAACGGACACGGATGTTGTTCAGAAGAGTGGCCTCATTTAAATACATAAGAGAACCTAGAAGTAAATAAGTAAACATGTAAATAAACATATCCCAAGTAAATTTGAGAATATCATTGAACATCATAAGCTTAACTATTTTACGTGATGCTAATGGCTGATGCACCCCAACTGAGTTATATACTTACAGTTGTCTTCAACATGTTTGTTCACATCGTCCTCAGCAGGAAAGACCTGATTGATGGGAGCCAGGAACGTCTGCAAAGTCAAAATGAGCATTGTCAACTTTGTGACCTCTGGCCAAATGAAAAACCTGGCCTAACAACAACTGCCTACATTGACCTATTTCACTATTTATTCATATTATTAAAAGCGCACAGCATTTACGACCACACAGAAGATTAATGGGACAAAAAACAAGTAGATGATGGCAGCCGTTTGTTCCCTCATTTCCGACTCTGTCTGGTTACTTTCAGCGAGGTGTAAAGCTATAAACACTCAAGGTCTTCATACATTACGACTGAGTAAATGACACCGAAGAGCGGAGCTAGGTCAGCCATGATTGATTGTGTCTAATGGCGGCCATAATGCAGAGAAGAAACAGTAAAGTCATGTTAATGTGAAAGGTGAGAACATAAGCTGCGAAATCCATTACATGACACATTATAAGACACCCAAAACTGCCCATCACACTGAGACAGGTTGACCTTTCCCAGAAAACCCATCTCATCCCTGCTGACTTTCCTGCTTTACATTATTCCACTCCCTCAATTTTATATAAGCCATTTACATTTACATACAAGTTATTATCTGCCTCAATGTCATAGATATCATCTACCTCTTTAACCTAAAAACACACACAACCTTGATATATTCAAGTGGGAACGTATCATGCATTGTTCACCTTTGTTTAATAAAAGATAATGTGCCAATGACAAATAAGAGAGTTAATGATAATGAAAATAAAATCTATAACAGTTCTTAGAAATATGAACTTTGAATTCATGCTGGTTTCATATGATTCTGAAAAATTTGTAAGAAATTTTATTTATTTTTTTTAAATAATTTATTTCAGGTAAAAATATTATAAATACTATTAATTTCTTTTAAGAACTATATTTTCAAACATTTTTGAAGAGTTGCACCACATGACATTTTACAACTGACTTTGTCAAAAGAATGTCCAAAAAAAAAAAGATATTTTCAGAGACTTACTGACCTTGACACATATTTATAAGGATTTGCAGGCATCCTATCTATATTATTTCTTGTTCTGTTCTTTTGTGTGCATGTGTCTGCATGTTGGCTGCAACACATGACTTACTTTCAAATATTAACATCACCATGAAATCAAAATGGACTATTATTTTTTATGGAATATTGCAGTGTTTATTTTAGGCTAAATGATTTATCCCTGCACATTTTACTTTTTTTTTTTTTTTTTTTTTAATTCATTTGCCCTTGTTATCTTTAATCAAGATGACTTCCCATCCCCTTTGCACTGACATCTCTTCTCTGGTGACATTTGCTCCAGCACAAGGGAAGGAACAATAATCAGTTCCCTCCAGCAATCTGTCACTCACATGAGATCACAGCAATTAGCAAATGACAACAATCTAATCGATTCCTCATGGACAAAATCAAGTCCCTCCCTACATTTTTTTCTTTTTCAAGAAGTTGTTTCACTTGGATATATAGTAAGAAAAGAAAATCGCAAATTTTGCTTCACGCCAACTTTAATAAGCAAGTTTGATAATTTATTATTATTATTAAATACTAATATAAGCTTAATTTTAAGATGTTATTTCATGAACCCCTTGCATATTTTAAGTCATTGCATGTACAGTATGAATTGCATTTTTAACGCATTTCAGAATAAACGAATAGATCCATTAAAAATGGATGCCACATCATGAATTATAGTTCCTAAAGATGAACCCTAACCCTTGCACCACTTTTAGACAAGAGATATTACATTATTTAGTTCTTGTGAGAATGTCCTCGCAAGGTGATTTTATCAGGTATTTCATTTTCAGAAATATCACACACAGTGCCACAGTCTCTAAGGGAGCGTGTAAGCAGCCGAGACACAGGTGGCTTTTTTTTGTCTAATGAACCTACCCTGAGTGTAACGTGACCCGCACACCTGCAGCAGGTAGAGCTCATTACTTATTCAAAGCCCCAGCAAGTGACACCCTTACATGGCACAGCACTATTCCACCTACACATGTTCTCACATTTTACCTATTGCTCAGATACCTGGAGGCCTTTTATACACATCATGAGGTTAATCAAGCGTGTGGTGGGAAAAACTCAGCACGTCAGCAGAAACGCTGATCACATGATCGCCTGAGGTACTCTGGTCTCAGTGGATGGATAGGGCATCAAAGGTGCTTAGCAACTAAGCTAAGTTTTCCCTCGTATGAACACGAGGCATAACAATATTGTATAAAATCAATGGCCGCCACCTGCTTGGTCACTGGTTAAATGCTAACAGGATGCCTTTCAAGGGCAGTAAAGCTGTCGTCTTACCTTTCCTCTCTGACTGAGTGGTTCTATGGTGAGCGCATCCGTACCGATGTCCACTATCATGCCCAGCTGGAACCCTTCGGTTGGGTGGGGCGCCCACACAGGCTTCCCATCCTCCATTGCACCCCACAACTACACCGCAGCCCTGGAAGACACACACACACATACACACAAGTTTAAACACTGACTTGGCTGGCAGTATGCAAATCTTGTCCAACAGAAAAGTAATTGTTTTGTTTAACACAAACCATGTGACTGTAAACAAAATGTCTTTCAGAATGCTGCAAGTAGAGGCTGACAAGGTCATCTCCAGTACAGATGATGGTAATGAAAATAACACAACAACTTGTTACATTAGCCACTTCAAAGTCTTGATATGCATAATGTACAAATGCACACTGATCTCTGAAGACAATATGAGTGGAGCTTTCTCACGCAAATCTCGCTGCCTCAATGTTACAGTGGTAGCGTGTTGTGGGAGGTTGCTACGTCATTCCTAGGGTGCTGTGGTTGCAATGGCATTGTTAAGCCCTCTTTCCACAATTTCCAACATTTGCATACGATTTTGCGTTTTGCCCCCTAGTGTGGCAGATTGTGCAGAACTTTTATATTGGCCATGTAGCCAATATTACTCTCCATTAGGGGTGGGCGATATACCAGTAGAAATTTGTCAACCAGTAGAGATTTTGGACTATCGTCTTTATCATGGTTATGTACTTACGTCATGTTGCGGTGCGCCGTGGTCACAAAAATGTATTGTTTGTACTCTTTTTTTAAGCATTGCGGCTTAAAAACGAGTGATTTTAAGTGGTTTAAATGCAAACAACAGCGCTATGCGCATGAATATCTTTGTTGCTTTACTGGCCTTGAACAGTTAAATTACACACACTTATATGTATGAAAATGCCCATCTTTGCAAGTTTCATAGTAAACACAGTCATTTAGGTCTTAAGTGAAAGTAAAAAGCTGAAAAAGACAATGAATGTGTAGCAGTTGGATCTAGATGTTCGGTCTTAAAGGGGAAGCTGCCTATTATTCCTCCTGTCTGTCATTCATGTTAATCAAACAAGAGTGAGAGAAAATCTCTCACTGCTCTTGACTAAATCACTTTTGTATCTTTAATAAGAAATTTAATTTACACAGTAAAAACTAATATGCAGTGTTTTTGATTAATTTATACAATGTATGTAGCATTTATTTATTGTAGTTTTTGTCCTGTTTCTTGTAATTAGTTACTTATCTTCAGTGAGCTTGAGTTTTTCCTCTTTTTTTTGTTTTTTTTAGGCTTGTATTAGTTTGTGATACTGACACTGGTGACAAGAATTAAGAAAACTCTATGGTATCAAAAACTTTGACATCATAAAAACCTTATTAAAAGCAAAAATAACTATATCATTATCGTGATATAAAATTTTGGTCATATCGCCAACCCCTACTCTCCACTTATTCAACATGGTATAAATAAATAGTGCATATTTCCACAGAAAATAAATGACTGCTAGTATGTCTGAAAGAAAAGCATAGCAGGTTTACTATGGATAAACAACGTAAATAATTATGTATTAATTATATCTGACATATTTATTCATAATCACCAATTTTACATACATTTTTATGCATTTGACACTTTAAGACAAACCTATGACCATTGCTAGTGCCATTCTCTACTGTTGCAGCTACAGAAATAGTGTTTGAGAATTAATATTTTAGTTCAAAAGTGTTGGTAATTCTCACCTCACACTTGCGGTTTTGATTAGAATACATCACATCCTGTCAGGTGGTCACAAACAGTCTTCGCTGCAAAACTTGAAATATTTCAATGCATCCAAAGCTTAAATTGAATTCAAAAATTCTGCATAAGCATTTGGTCAGAACGTAACAAAGCTCCCATACTAATCCTCATAGGAAAAGTATAACTTCTGTTCTGTCATTTGTTGGAGATGATAAACACAGCTTTAGTGCTTTCTGAGTGGTTGGAATTGCTAGGGTGTTTTGTGTGGTTGCTAGGCCTTTTCAGGTAGTTGTTTGCTGGCCTAAATCAATGCTTAAGTCTCATAGAAGTACTTAGATTTCATCACGTCATGCAATTTTACTGATCGGATGTCTACTGAATCATGAAAATACCCAGTGTAAACACCCTCCAAGATGCATGCAAGAAAATATCAATCTGATCACTCAATTTTTAAACTCAAGAGGTGCTTGAGACATATTGAAGACCCAATTCAAGCAATTGGAAAGGCATCTGGCTATTCAGGCCACATATGCTAACTTCAGGCTACTCTTTTAAAAGTGAATTAAGTCAGCATATGGAACTCTAGGATCCCCACAATCAACAAAGAGAGCCCTTACACAAAGTGTATGGGAATTTTTCTCCTTTTTTAATCATCTGCAAGTTGAAAATCATGCAGTGTGTTTGAATTCCATACTCTAGAACAATATTAATTGTGATGCCTGCCTTAGCAAACACCACTATGGTCTGATTAGTCTCATATTATTACTAAATGTAAAAATGTGTTCTTTTATGCCATCTAATGATGTTTTGGAAAATTATGCCATTCTCAGACAAATGTGCCATCTACTGTGACTGTGGTTCAAGGACTTGTCATTTCAACAACAGTTCTGTTGAGGAATTTTAGTCTCCTGTGTTGTTGTTCCATGTTTTTTCAATGATCTTGTTATTCCCTTCAGGTATGGGCTTATCCTGTAATAGCAGATTGACGCTTCTGCTCTCTGAGCCATCTTTATCTGCACAGACTCTCCTCTTGAGAGAACAGTTGGTGGCCCTATCTGATCTCACTCTGATCCTACAATAAACCATAGACTTCTTACAGTGTTCAGTATAATTCCCTATTAAGATCAGGTGATTTATCTGAAGCACTGGATCACATCCGTTAAGATCCACGATATCCACTGAGGGTCGCAGACTGCACGACCTGTAACTGAACTGCTGTCAAAGTCTACAAAAGCAATAACGGCTAATCACAAGGGCATTATTATACCTGACGACAAGAGTACAGCACTGACTTTACGTCAAAGACGTCTGCTGTGCGAGTGAGGTAGGACGTGATAACCACTCCAGGTTTGGTCCAAGGCAACATTTCCCATTCTCTGGCACTCTGACGATGGCCCGGTCCCAAGAGTTCCCCACGGCGCAATTATCAATTGTCAAGCATGCTAACTAACCTCATTATATGCTCAGAAGCGTATGTGTGCCAATCAGTCGAGTCTCACATGAGTCTTTTGAAAGGAACAAAGACTTGGCAGGGTATATGCTTCTGTTCTGCAGCACTGCTCATCAGAAAACTATCTGGCACGTTACTTCTCATATAATGCTCGATTCTGTGCTGGATCAGTCTTGGGAAAATGAAATATTTGATGTGATATACTAAAACACCATAATCTCTCGATTATGTTCATCTTTGTTTGTAATGTCTTTTTAACATGTACTCATATTGTAAACATATTTGTGGACTAGTTATAACTGGCACTAAACCTTTTGTCCAATTCATTTCCTTGACTTTTCCATGAGTAATTGATTTCCTTGACTTTTCCATGAATAATGACTTGTACATACGACACTTCCAAAACTGTTGCAACAGAGATGGAAATACAATTTTTAAATACAAGAATTATGTTCCCATCGTTGTTGCCACAGATTTGGAAGTGCATTTTTCTGTTCTAAAGAAGGGGGTGTCCCAATACTTTTGTCTATATAGTGTATGTACAAGTCATTGGTGTTTGGTGATGAGTTTTTGGCTCAAGGTCTGCATTTACAGTCACACCAGAGGTGTTAAACTGGGATTAGGACTTGGTTTTATGCAGACCAGTCAAGTTCTTCCACACTGACTGAATCAATCATTTCTTTTTGAACCTTGCCTTATACACAGAGGCATTGTCATGTTAGAACAGAAAAGGGTCCTGTCCAAACTGTTGCTATAATATTAGAAGCACACAATTTCCTAGAATATCATTATATGCTTTAACATTAAGATTTGTACTCATAGAAATTACTAAAGTAGTCAAACCTGTTCATTAGAAGGGGGCGACCCAATACTTTTGGCAATATAGTGTATCTATTTTCATTGAGGTGTTGTGAAACAACATTTGTGAATTCCTTTCCAACTTGAGAGCCATTTGAGTGAATAACTAACATTGTTTTTGTTGTTGCTGTTTTTTGTTTTATAATTAAATGTCGCTCCTTGTTTAGACTAGTTTTTTTTTTTTTTTAAAGCTACCATCTGATCAGGCTGATTCCTCATTGATACATGCTATAACATCCAAACTTTAACACAGTAACAACACGCTATTTATCAGACGTGACCCTAATATGAGCCATCCACTGCAGTGAAAAAGGGAAATTTGAAAGTACTCAAAGACAAAATGAGTCCAAAGTTCATGTGGCACAATGCCCTTCACTTGGTTTTTTAAATAAGATATAATAAGAGCCAGCAGCTATATACAGTATTATTGTTCCCATGGTTAATCATTCTAGCTACCATATAATTATGTAAACTCCTGGCTCCACCAGGTCCAGAAAGGGAAGTGCCATGTTTTTTTAAAAAAAAAAAAAAAAAAAAAAAAGTGTAATATTTATCAGGATGAACTGTGGATGCAGACTCATCCTGTAAAGATTACAGATCTTTCAACTCATCATAGTTACTTTCAAGATTAATCTTCATCATCCTATTTTATATCTGTTATAACATTAACAATCATAATATGCTTACACAACATTTCATTTTGATAAAAGCTTTATAATTATGAGTCACAATGACGGCACTGCATTAGACACACAATAAAAATGTTTTATGGCTATATTCTGTGCAGATGGCCATCGAAAGAGAAGAAGGCTTTGTTGAAAATGCCTGAGAGACACTGAAACAAGTGATATGGAGAGATGAAAGAGAAAGTGAACTTAGGACCTTTAAACCAAAGTTGCATAGCAACATGTAAATATTGGTGCAAAAAAAAAAAAAAAAGCAAACAGCATGCAATACACTAAAAAAATAAAATAAATAAAATAAAATGGCTACATATCCACTAATGATCACACAAGTCCTTTCAAAGCATGCTTGGCAATGCAAGCCTGGCTGAGATACAATCTCTTCCACAAGAATCAACAGATCCAAAACAACAACAAAACTGTGAGAAACACTCCACATCCACATTACTGTGATAGTCAACAACAGACATTTCTTTTCCCACATTTTTCTGGCTCATTGCCCCTTCATCAATTAAACACCTATCTATCTGAAGCTACATGTTTACAGTGAGATGGTCATAGAGAGAAGAGTAATTGCACATATTTATGTGCATGCTGATGGCAGCAGTTCAGACGTTGTCATAGGCAATGGTTTGGGGTCAAAGGGCTGTGTGGGTTTCCTGTAGCACACATACTGTATCCCTCCCCTTTCTTCCTCTGCTTCTGCTCCCTTTATAGCCAGAGGATATGGAAAACAGGATGCAAAGAGGCCAGTGTCGTTAGG
The DNA here is from genome assembly GCA_021397915.2 of Tor tambroides. NCBI lineage: Eukaryota > Metazoa > Chordata > Actinopteri > Cypriniformes > Cyprinidae > Tor > Tor tambroides. The sequence continues at coordinate 67,334 of JAFVLL020011978.1, forward strand.
ACTTCCAAACCCAACATTTTCCTGCACTTTTGCTGGGTTCTATAAATATTCAAATGAGTGTTTTAATATTCAAGAACTAAAAAAAAAAAAAAAAAAACTTAAACCAAATGTTGGTATGCAGGTTTCTAGTTTGTAATTAAAACTACTATGCTACTATACTATGCTCAAACATCAAAATCCTGATAATGTTTAATTTATGAAAGCCATTACTTTGATGATCAGTTAAAATACATTTTGTGTAATTGTGTGTCCTAAGCAGGGATGGGAGGACATTTCTTCTTTGTACAAAGGCATGGATGTCATTTATAGAAATACAGGCCAGCTGTGAGTGAGTGAGTGTTTTTTCCTATCAGGGTCATTCCATGAAATAGATTCCTTTTCCATTTTAAAATGTTTAAATAAATGAAAAAATAAATAAATAAATAAATAAAAAATTAGCTTTTATTGCTAGAATGTATATACAAAATGTAAAAAATAATAATAATTAAGTAGAAAAATAAATAAAAGAAAAATAAAACCAATATGTACTGGTAATTTTCTGCCAGGATATTATCTAGCAAATTGTATGGACATTTCTGTTAACCCTAAAAGTGCGAAATTCAAAATGCAAGTAAAACACCAGTAAAAATAATTATGGAAAATTCCTTCATATTAATGCAGTACATTAATATGAAGTAATGCAGTACATTAATCCCCTTTTCTTCTTTTTTTATTTTTTTTTTACATTATATATTAGGGGTGTAACAGTACATTCATATCATGATTCGTGTTTGATACACAATATGATACTAAAACAAAGCCAAAATAATACGGTAAGTTAATATGGTAAAACATTTTTTCTTTTTGTATATATACATATATATAATTATTATTTCTCAATGGTACACAATTAACAAAAAACACTTGCACAGGGCAATGGTGACACCAGAATAAAAATCTTCATAATTCTGCTAAAAATACAGAATTATACAGGCATAAATACTTGCACTCTGACTAAATATGTTTAATATTTAATAATACATTTTTATTAATAATAATTAATAAACATGGAAGTTCAAATGTGCAACCTTCTGAGTTTACTATATCTGTAAACTTAAATATGAGTTCAAATATATATTTATATAATCATAATTTATATATTTATTAATAAATTGTATATTATAAAACATTTTTTTCTGTTTTAGTGTTTAAAAACATTCTATAACAGCACAAACTAAAAGCTTTTCATTGTTGAAGTCAGTGTTCACACACATTTCGTGGAATGACCCAGGAGGGATTATAAAGGTGGAACCATTACGACGTTTAACCAGAGCAGTCGCGCATGCGCAGACACTGGAGTTTACAGTCACCTAATACAGTGTTCAAAGCATCCATCATTCATATGAATGAAACACAAATAAATAACGTTAACTCGGCCCTTCAGAACACAAAAGTTAACTCCTTAACAATACATAAAACCAATCGAGTTTTCATGACATACAGCCTTTACTCATTTTCTGGAAAACTTTGGTCACACACTTAAGTGGTCACAAAACAAAACAAATGTCTCACTGAAAAACAAAATAATATAACTAAAGCCAATCAAATGCAAAACTATGAGTAAATATAACTATCTCGGATAGACGAGAAGTTACATGAAGTGCAATATTTGCAAATACTATACAAGTGTCACACTTTAAATCTTGTATTTAAACAGAATTTTGATTGTTACTAAAACAAACGATATGCGAAATTCACCAGGCGACTGTTAATAATATAGACCCATTCATTAGCAGCATGCTAGCTCGCCACTGTAAAAGCAATTAAACACAACTTAACACCAAACAACAAACAACCCTCTAGCTGCTCTAAATAGAAGCCACGCAACAAATAAAGTAAGTAAAGTCACTCACTTTATCTGTAAGTCCGGTGAGAGCAGCTGTCTTTGTGGACAGAGAAGCAACAGACTGTCCCGGTTAGCGGTGACAGATTCCCTCGATGTTAAATATTCCCTTTTTCAAAGCCGCTGTCCTTCCTCTAAGTGTCTCCGGCTTCAGACTGAAGTCCACAGGAATAACAGCGACCTCAGTGGTGACACGGTAGCTGTGACAGACACAGGCCGTGTCTCAAAACACAGAGAGCTGACTATCTATACAGCTTATGTGGGCGTCATACAGCAGGCGCGTGCAGCGTCTTGGCCGTTACAGAAACGCGCAACAATTTTGCACCTCATAGACTCGCGAAGAAGCGACTTTACATATTACATGACGGCCCAAAATGCTGCCTAGGTAGGGAGCTCACTCGGGTTTTGAGACACAACCATATCCATCCATCTAATGACTAAAATAACATGACTTTTAACACACAGCCATCACCGTTTGCTTACTTTAAAAGTCGAGTAATGTGTTATACATAAAATATTATCACTATTTTTAACGGTTGTGTGGAATATAAACGAGTAAAATACATATAAATGAGTTTAATCATTTTCATTTTATCAGTTATCTTAATCGCGTTGCTTCTATTTAAAAATACTTTTTTAATCGTTACATTTTGGGACTGAGAACAATAGGCACATTTTTCTCTTTATAAATATACACACTATAAAAAGAATAACTCACGTTCCTAGTGGAATATAGCCTACAAATATGAACCAAGCCTCAACGATGTAAATGTTTCAATTATATTCTAAGAAGAAATCCCTCTTTATTGTTGATAAAGTTGTTTTAAAGATGAAAAAGCGTCGGTTGAGGCATGAGGAGAAAGTCAAGAGCTGCCTACTGGATTGTCATGGTTACTAAAAGGCGCGCAACTGATACAAACTAGAGACTCATTAATGTTTTATTGGTTTGTAATTCAAAACTTATAGAAGTATTCCTAAGTTGAAATGCAATACCCCATTGAAAGCAGACTGTGTTTGTAAATCTAATTAGGATACCTGATATCTCACTACGTGGCACTGTATCAAATTTCTGAGCAAAACAGCTGAGAAAAAAAAAGAAGTTTTTAGTAAAGTTTTAGTTAATATAGTTTTAGTTTAGACTTAGACTACATTTTTCCATTCGACTTTATGCTGAAATGTTGCTCAGGGCGTTTATACAGTTTAGCTTGGGTTAAGGTTATAGTCTTGCATGAAGCATTGTAATATTTGACAGGATTTTACAGTATATCATCTTGTAGGATCACATACATTAAACATCAGTTCCTTCAGAAACAAAACAGGTTAAAACAGGAGTTTTACAGTCAAGTCATCTGGTAAACCTGGAGAAACACTGTTAATTAGATTTAATGCCACACTGACTTTTGCATCTCCCAGGAGCACTGCAGAGATAAAAACAATCGTTCAGTGTGCTCCAGAGCACATTTGCCAGAAACACAACATAAGAACACGAACATATAACAGAAGAACAGCTTGATTTCCAGACGCTGTGACTCATCGTAATGATATTGTTACCTTGGAATGTTTAGTAAAAATACGGCGTCTGATGAAAAAGCCTGAAGTGAGGAGGAGTTGTTATACTAGCTGGGAGATATTCTGGTTGTTTTCCACAGTCACATGAAAGTATAACTTGAGTCTAAATATACAATTTCAGCCCATTTCTGGAAGTGCTGTAAAATTATATGGTAAACGTGCAAAAAAGCTGACTAATTAAACAGAAGTCATACCCAAATTTCATAGTGAACTATTTTAAATAGTTTTTGTTGTTTGAGAATAAATGAATACATTTTTATTTTATTTTGTATATCACAAACACAAATCAAACAGCAAATTCAGTATTTGCGTTTGCCCTCATTATACCCTCAGTGGTAACCAATCCCTCAAAAACATTTCAGCTTAAATTACAACTCATTCCATATGCTGCTGGCAGATGGGTAATTCCACAAAGCACTGAAGTAATAACTGAGCGTTGAGTGCATGATCCACTCAAAGAGTCTCATTAGCTCTAACACTTCAGAATTAAAAGAGATCGAGGAAGTTTCTCATATGGAGAGCACAGCAGGGATGCAATCTCAAGAGAGGGGAAGGAGTTGAGGCCGTCACAGGTGGCCGTTTTCAAGGTTTCAAAGCTGATCAAATGATACAGGCTATGAGACGTTTCTTTTAAACTAAGAATTTAATAAACTTTCCGGTCTTATGAATCTACCAGTCAAACGTTTTTGAACAGTAAGATTTTTAATGTTTTTTAAAGAATTCTCTTCTGCTCTCCAAGCCTGCATTTATTTGATCCGAAATACAGCAAAAGCAATAATATCGTGAAATATTTTTAAATAACTGCTTTCTATTTGAATATACTTTAAAATGTAATTTATTCCTGTGATCAAAGCTAAATTTTCAGCATCAATACTCTTGTCTTCAGTGTCACATGATCCTTCAGAAATCATTCTAATATGCTGATTTACTGTTCATTTATTATCAATATTTAATCTGATCTGAAATAAATAGCTTTTGTAACATTATGCACTATACATATATTTTGTTTAAAAAGAAATTATAGAAATTAATACTTTTATTTAGCAAGGATGCTTTAAATTGATCAAAAGTGATAAAGACAAATATAATGAAAAGATTTCTATTTTAGATATATGCTGTTCTTCTGAATCAAAGAAACCTGAAAAAAAATCTATTCAGCTGTTTTCAACATCATAATAATAAATGTTTATATGCTTGTAATTCTCAGACTTGCTAACAGTGTGCACATTAACCCTTTAAAGAAGGACTGTAACCACCATATTTAATTAAACACTAATGTATGGTTTGGTCAGCCGATATATTTTAAACAAATGATTCTTATTTTTTGCATTTGATTCCCCCAGTCTTGAATATTATACTGTGCACAGGGATCAGGTGGTTCATTATCGTCTAAAAATTCTTGTCCAGGTTGAAACACAGAAATACATCAAGCATTTCAATTTGAGTATTGGGAGGCAGACGGTCATCTGTCTTGATCGTGCGGGATGCCAATCTGATCATCTGCATGAACAGGCAAAAATTCTGCCCTCCAGCAGAGACAGAAGCAAGTCTGGGAGAATAAATGAGTTTAGAATATGCATAAGCCATGTTCTTGGAGAAGAAATGTGTTTATTCATTTTGTGTGTACTTAAATCTGGGCCTTTAACCACAGGAATGAAATCTTAATGTTCGGATTGTTTGAGGAAACAGCAAGAGCTCTATGTCTTTTCGCTATGGCAGGGATGTGACTTTCAGCCATTCTTAAACATAATACTACATAGAGAGCTACATATAAGCCATATATAAACTAATTTCCTTGAAGAATTCACAGAATTGCTGTTTATTTGAGCAACATTGGCTCACCAATGTTATGGGTTTTGGACTAGACTAATTTGGGGAAACCTGTTGGAAAACAGTTATTTTTACAATTCCATTTAGAAATTACACACTTCAGGTTTAAGTGAGTCTTTTCAATACAATTCATACAACAAATACAATAATAAAAATAAAAAAACTCATACTTGATTCAGCACCTGGCCATTTAATTTTGATAGATTCTATAAACAACTATTACTTTATTGAACTTCAAGAACAAATCATCCATTTCCAAAGCAAACGACATATTAATTTTAATATTATTAATTTAAAGCAGCAACCATTTTTTTGCTAATTTAATTTCCTTCCATTACAAAATCCTGAAGGAAGGGTTGTAGTAGTTTTTGTGGTAACAATAAATAAACTGTAGGAAGCGTATGACCTGAAAAAATTAAACTTTTTGCTGTCTGTGAAGCCTGAGAATGAGCCGTTTGATTTGCCTCCTTTTCCTCTTCACTGTCCTCTGTGAAAACCAGCCATTCAGGTCCATGTTGCGATGGAAAGTTTGTGGTGGGTCCTAAAACAATGAATAAGAACTGAATTTTTAAATACAGGAAAAAACTAAACTTTAGAATGAAACGGATGCTCATCAAAATACCTTGAGGAAGCTCTCCACATACTGCAGAAGGAAGATGCCACAGTCTGTGTAATTATCCTGTTTTGGGACAAGGGGACTCCATCCATCCATCACTCCATTTCCAAAACTCTGTTCAGAGCCCATTTTGACCTTCCATTCCTCTTGCAAGTACCTTGGATTTTCAGAAAATACATGGCTAGAATGGAAATGTTGTCTTGCATTCATTGATCATATAATATTTATTTTTTTGGTGAAGTATTAAATTAATCACACTGTTTTTATATACCACCCAGGTAAACATAACTAGCCGGCTAACGTGCATGAGGTTTGCTCGGTTTGGGAGCAGATTTCCATTTGTGTGTCAGCAATGAGTCCTTGGAATTGATTTAAACAAATGATTCTGTCTAGCATACAAACGTCTCCACTGAGATTTGAATGTGGTCCAGTGAAGGACTCGGCTTTCTGAGCTGCCAAACTCCCCCTTGAGGAAGACAGCATTTTGTCTCATAGGAAACAGTCGTTAATTGGCAACATTTGCTGCCTAATGCAGGATACAGAAGCACAAGAGAAAATGTGTGCTCGCTATTAACGCACAGGTGCAAAAGTAATCAAGCACTTGAAACAAAAGAAGATAATTACTCTTGGAGTATCTGCACCACTGATGATCTTCCACTGCAGGTGAGGGAGTCCATGATGAGTATGCACGGCCTGTAAACACAGACAGTCCAGTGGAGCATTTCATCAACTTGTTACTGCCATCTAGTGACAGGTAAAAGGAAAACATGGAAAACTCACTGTTTGGAGACATTGCTGCCACTGTTAAGGACAGATCTGTTCTTAACCATCTGGAATTCAGAAATAGAAAAGGTTAGCTCACATTCTACAGATTTGTTACTGAATTAGAAAGTGATTAACTCACATTACCTGATCATCATCTTCAGCCTCGTCATCTGAAAGGAAGCAGAAGCTCTGGTCTAATTTGTCTATGGGAGAAAAACATACTGTACATAACGAGGCATACTTATCACAGAAAATAATTTTCACTCATCCCTCAGTTAAAAAAAAAAAAGTATGAAAGTGTTTTTTTTTTGTTGTTGTTGCATCAAACTGATCTAAATCGACAGTCAAGACATTTATAATGTTGCAACAGATTTCAAATAAGTGCTGTTGTAACTTTAAGAATTCTTAAAGTATGGCTCCCACTAAAATATTAAGCAGCACAACTGTCTTTAACATTGACAATGATAAGAAATGTTTCTTCAGCATAATGATAATCCAGCTTTGCCATCACAGAAATCAATTACTTTTTTTCCCAATATATTCAAATAGAAAAGAGTCACTCTTAACTGTTATAACACTTCACAATATTACTGCATTTATCATCACATAAATGCTCATGGTGATTATGAGACTTCTTTCAAAAAAAGTTAAAAGGGTATTTTATTGAATATTTCATAGATTTCAGCTTTTAAAACCTCCAGAATATTGATCCAGTGTACTTCCACTATATGCATGTTACTGTATTCACATTTATTTTATATAATATTATATTATATATATATATATATATATATATATATATATATATATATATATATATATATATAGATAGATAGATAGATAGAAGCTTGAAACAAGTTAAAAAGTATGTCTAAAATGCTCTCAAAACACTTTAACTTGTATTAAGTATTTGTGGCTATACTTTCAAAACATACAGTGTTTATTCTGGCCTTTACCCATAGACTTCCATCATCCCTAGTTTTTATGAACTAAATGTCAAAAACAGTATGACACATAGCTTAACTTGTATTGAACGTGTTATAAGCCGTTATAAAAATCTGTGACCAAATAGAACCGAATATGCATTGAAATTGATCAAATATAGAAAATGTTTTACTCTTTATTGCTGTATCATGGAGTAGTTTGTATTTGCATGTTCTCTCACTCAAAAAGAGCAGAAGAAAAATAATCTAACAGATTTTGTCCTTCATCAACATCACCATTTTGCTCTGGCACCACATCGGTTTTCTAAATTACCTATGGATTGACTCCATCTGGAGAGCTGCTTTGAGGATTCTGGAGAGTAGAAGAGGGACATGGGATTGGGTGGAGATTGATCGCAAAGATACTCCACTGAATACCTTCGCCCACTGAGGTGAAGATCCAAACCACTGGTCTGTGTAATCTTGCCAGGAAAACAGATGACAGCCAGGTACCAGTGAGCCCTGAGGAGACATTGCACAGGAGGGGCTCTTATTAAGACATGCTGTTTAATTTACCTAACCTACACAACCTGAAAGTCTCCAAGAACGTTTTTAAATGATCGCCAAAGATGCAGGACATGCAGCTTTGTTGAGAGACTCACATTTGATTGATCGGGACAAATATAAAGTCCTTCTCAAAAAGGTCGACGCCCCTGGTCCACGTTTTCACCCGACTGTGCCGGCGCTCTTGAATGCTGCAATACAGTGCAGTGTTAATACCCATTAGGTTTATGTACTTTTTACAAGACCATATGTGACGTTGGACCACAAAATTGACCATAAGGGTCAATTTTTCGAAATTGAGATTTATACATCATCTGAAAGCTGAATAAATAAGTTTTCCATTGATGTACGGTTTGTTAGGATCGGACAATATTTGGCCGAGATACAACTATATGAAAATCTGGAATCTGAGGGTGCAAAAAAATCTAAATATTGAGAAAATCGCCTTTAAAGTTGTCCCAATGAAGTTCTTAGCAAAGCATATTACTAATCAAAATTTAAGTTTTGATATATTTACAGTAGGAAATTTACAAAATATCGTCATGGAACATGATCTTTACTTAATGTCCTAATGATTTTTGGCATAAAAGAAAAATCAATAATTTTGACCCATACAATGTATTGTTGGCTATTGCTACAAATATATCCTAGCGACTGAAGACTGGTTTTGTGGTCCAGAGTCACATATTCTATACATACGATATATCTGTAGTTCCTGGAAGCGTTCTATGATCTTTCTGAGTGAGGCGCTTGAAGAAGAAAGAGCTGAACACATGGTACTTGGAGGCATCCTCCATTTCCTGCTGCTCACAGACCAAAAACCTGGCCAAAAAACAAGACGCATGTCATTACAATGCCAATGGACTGAAGCAGATAGCCACTTCTACAATCTCAACTTTAACCTTAGATAGAAGTCTATTATCACATCGTTTAGGAATTCTCCTTCCTCAAGACAGTTGAGGTCATCCTCTGTGATGGTTATTCCCCAATTGGCTGGAGGAGGTGGGTACACAACCAGTCTGCAAAGAGATGGTGAGAGGAGCTCTTCTAGATCATATCATCACAATAACTGATCAGCTCACTTTAGGTCAGCCAACTGACTTTTTGATATCCTGTTTGGGTGATGAAGGGAGCTCTATCAAATCGTCCTCATCACTGTCTGAGACACTGAGGGCTGCAATTTCCCATCGATGAGGATCAGAAGAGGCCGGAAATGGCACCAAGCCATGCTAAACATTGAGAGAAAGAGCTAAACAACTGAAAAACATGTTAAAAGGCAGATTTATTTTGCTCTACTATAACTGGTGTTAAAAGATTTAGATTTTATTGATTCTGTGGTAATATGAAAGGAAAAGGAAAGGTAAGAGAAAAAAAAGAAAGCAGAAGTAAAAGGACAAGGAAAGGATAAGAAAAAGGAAGCAAGAAAAAAAGGATTGTAAAAGGAAAAGGGCAATAAAAGTTTAAAGGAAAAAGGGGGAATTAAAAGAAAAAAGGGAAGGACAAGTAAAAGGAAATGAAAAGGAAAAATAAAAATAAAAAAGGAAGGAAAAATGGAAAGGGGAAGTAAAAGGACAGGGACAAAGGAAGGGGAAGCAAAAGGAAATAAAAAATGAAAAGGATATAAAATAGAAGAGAAAGGACAAGAAAAGGAAAAAGGAAAGGAAAAAATAAAAGGAAATAAAGCGAAAATGGAAATAAAAGGAGAGAAAATAGAAAAAAGGAAAGGGAAAAGGAAGAAAAACGACAAGAATAGGAAAAAGTAAAAGAACAGGAAAAGGGAAATGCAAGGCAAGGAAAGGAAAAGAAAGGAAAGGAAAGGAAAAGTTTGAAAAACCTGACTCATGACAGGAAGTTCATCCTCTTCAAGCTGAAGCGCAGCAAACTGAACAGCAAATTAAAATTAATATTACAGGAAAAGGACATCAAAAAATGAAATAAATACAAAGTAAGATGACCGAGGAGAACTTGTCATTTTTAAGTTTAAGCCTTAATGCAAAAAAAGTCACTTAGTTTTAAACAGAAAATTAAAATTAAATTACAAGTGCACCTTTCATCACCAAAATGAATTGTCACTACATTTATTTGATCTACGATTGGCTAATGCAAGGACATTTGAAACCACAAGACTTTCCTCAAAAAAAAAAAAAAAAATTACATGTTTGGAACATCATAAAGGTGACAAACATATTTTAACTGCATGCCTTGCCCCACCTCCTGTTTTTGGGCACACTGATGTGTCTTCAGTCTGTTACTGGCTTCTTCAAATGACAGCTTAGCTGGAAAACAGCTGATATTATTACGCTTGCCCATCTCTGTGAATATTTCCTCAAGTATGATTTGCTCTGAGAGTGTGAGCTCTTTCTCAAAGATAAGGACAACGTATTTCTCCTCTTCATCTAAGGACACAACAGAAACCATTTTACATGATTTAACTCACAAAGCAAGAACATCAGTCACACTTCATCACGTGTTGACTGCTATAAAGTTTGTATTTGCGACTCACTCCTGCTCTGGCAGTCACACCACATTTTGGAATCATCTTCAAACATGTCAAGCTGGGCCTGCAGATGAAGACATGTCTCAGGAGTCGTCTGGAGAAACAGGGCTGGCAGCCTCTGCTCAGTGCACCATTCACAACCCATCAAATCTGATGCTTCTATTCGTTCTGATAGTAAAAAGGAAGAGAAAATGTAGTATTTCTTACATTGTTAACATACGTTCATCGCACATTCGGAATGAATGCAGTTACTAAAAAGGGTTATCATCACTTTTAGCATATGTTGAAAAATTTAAGGAATAGTTCACCCAAAAATTAACATTTGCCAAAAATTAACTCACCCTCAGGTCTTCCAAAATGTAGATGAGTTTGTTTCTTCATCGGAAAATATTTAGAGAACTTTAGCATTACATCACTTGATCACCAGTGGATACTCTGCAGTGAATGGGTGCCGTCAGAATGAGAGTTAAAACAGCTAATAAAAACATCACAATAATCCACAAGTAATCATTAATTTGGCTCCACAGTCCAGTACATTAATTAATGTTAAGCGAAAATCTGCGCGTTTGTAAGAAACAAATCCATCAAGATGTTTTTAACATCAAACCCTTGCTTCTGGCTAAAATACAAATCCTCTATCCATAAAATCTTTTTCCAGTAAAAAAAAAAAAAAAGTTATCATCTGAATAAGAAGAGAAATATGCACAGATCAAGCAATGATTACAATCGAAAACAGTCTAAAACAGTTTTAAATAAATATGTTGGTAGATTTTGATGTAAGAAGACAACAGGGGATGGACTTTATCACTGCAGGAAGCTTTTGTTATGGACTCATATTTTGGCCAGAAGTGATTTTTCTCTCTCATTCTGACGGCACCCATTCACTGCGAATCTATTGGTGATCAAATAAAGCAATGTTAAATTCTCCAAACCTGTTCTGATGAAGAAACAAACTCATCTACAACTTTGTGGATTAGATTTTCAGAAACTTTTGTTTTTGGGTGAACTATTAATTCTAAATGTTAAATCTTGAGGAATCAGTTGTGAGTGTCTGAAAGCCTGCTGTTTGAAAAAGTGCACATGCTTTACCTTTATTTGCAATCTCAATATCATCCACTGTAAACTGTAAATGAAAAACAGACAGTATAACTGAGTATATCAGGTGCTGAATAATGCATTATGAATTCAACAAACCTGTAATTAATATTTACGGTGCACTGGGCGGTCAGAGCGTCAGATCTTCTGAAATTCTTCGTCAACATTCCAACTTTAAAACATTTGATGTTGAGCGCAAGACTGTTTAGCCTCTGTGCAACACGTCTCTTTGGGCTTTTTGGCAATGTAGCCTTTTTGGCAACTGGATTTTTCACTCTGACACGACGGATGATGTTACCAAACTGTTTTAGGAAAAAAAACTGCCTCAGTTTTAAACTGAATCCAATATTATAAGTATATTTTACTTTACTTTTTTTTACCTCATCTCTCATTCGATATTTTCGCAGAAGCTGTTTTTTCGGAGATGTGTCATCACAGTTCTTAAAAGTTGTTTTCTTCTGACCCACGAATAAATCTGTTAGAGACAATGAGACAAAAGAATAGGTTTAGCCCTGTAAAGCCTGACATATGAAATAATAGTCAGAAAAACACACACACACACACACACACATATATATATATATATATATATATAAAAATAGTATGATACGGTCAGAATAGGAAGCTCACACAAGGAGGAAAACATATTTTATTCAGAGGCAGAAAATGAGCAAAAAAGTACAACCTGAAGGGAGATATATTTGTAATTATACCAAAAGGTCTTTTACCTGCTAAAAACGTATAAACTACCTAATCTTATGACACAAAGCTTTTTTACTGATCTGTGATAGTGCTTTTTTTCAACTTTGTGCAAGTTACCTGTGTCAGCAAATGAAAACAGATCTTCATATTGGGTGTCCAGCTCATTTCTGGTTTCCTTTTCCTCATTACTTGACAACACATCTGCACAGATGCCAGATATGACACAGTTTGAATTACCAAAACAAACAGCAATATGGCCAGAGGAATATTATAGCCAATGACTTGCCTATTAGAATACATAAACCAGCCTTACCTACAGAAGGATTGCTGGTAAGATGTTTCCTACATAGACAAAGAGTCAACAGTCACTTTATCCCGTTTCCATTAGCCAATCAATGTATTTCATTACCTTGACCATTTTTAGTGGTGTCTAACCTTGTGTCACTCCTCCAGGTGGACTGCAGAGCATAGCTGAAGCGTTTGAATGGTTGTTCAAAACATCGTGTGTAAGGTTCAGCTTTGCTCTCAGTTTTGACCTCTGAGTCAGACTGGTCACTAAAATAACCATATATGGAATTAATTTAATAATTTGTCCGGTTTAATCAATGTTTGTTATTTTAAACTCGTTCCGGAAACACGCACGTCAGTATCGGTCGCATTCCGAGCAGCTGGAGTCCCGCGGCGTTTCTCTTCAGCGGTTTGATTTTCGAAATGTTTTTTCGATCTTGGACGAATGAACGAACCTTTTCCAAAACAGAAATGGCACAATTCACAATGGCTAGAGTAAATATGTAGCTAACGTTCATAAAAAAACGTAACATTTCGTTTTTGGCCCTGTGGCTTCAATGATTCGCCAGACAACGCCAACTGGCAAACAGTAACTAATAAAGTTTTAGTAGTTTTCTACCACTCACCATTTTAGAGTTAGCCCTCTGACCAACAATTAAAAAAAAATCTCAAGCTTTACGTAACGTAAGCGTAATAGCGTATCCATCAGCTGCTCTGCGTTGGCAGGTGCTTTGCAGCAGAGGGAATTTTGATTCAGTGAATCGGAGCTTTGTCGGCAAGGTTATAAGAGATTCATTGAATCATTTACTTGATTCATTTTGAATCTTTTTTTTAAGGCGACAAGCATCTTTTATTTTCTTTATACAAATCTGTTAAGGGACTACAGTTTAACCATTAAACGTTTTTAGAAAATAAACAAAATCAGAAGACAGAAATAATAATAAGAACAACATTATTATTATTATTTATTTTATTTTATTTTTTACTAAATTAACACATTTCACAGCTTTTTCTTTTCAAACTTAATATTGTTTATAGAAACCAAAAACAGTCGTCTGTTTCCTCAGTATTTACATTTATACTAAATTTAGCCCACACTGGAATGCTATTGGCTACTGTTCAGTGAAGCCAGAGGAAGCTCACTAGAATCATTTAACTTTAATGATTCGTTCAAAACCTATACAGCTCAAAACACGGATTCGCGTCCTCAACGAAGTATACAGGTTTGTTCACATCAGACAGGTGTCGACCATCTGCTATATAGTATCAGAGAGTTTGCTTTTATCACCTGTGAGATCAGTGACCTTTGAAGTCTTGTTTTGCACAGCTACTCACTGCTTCTGTGTGCGTGACCTCCTGGTTCATCTGATCTGGTTTTAGGGTTGGCTGGCTTTAGAATTGAAGGCAACAGATGGTAAGTGCAATGGTTTGTTGTAGGCTACTCTTGCAAAGTACAGTATTATTGCTGCTGGTTATCAGCAGTTTCTCGGTTTCCCATCAACAGATGTACAGAAGTTTGGTGGATCTGCTGAGGCATCTCTCTAGAGCTCACTAAAAGAAAATGTTCATATTTGAAAGATTGTTGGGTGAATCTCAAGAAGAATTGCCCAGGGGCCAGCTGTTCAAAAGTAAGCCATCAGATCGGATCAAATCTTGAAAATGGGTTGTTCAAAAGAAGAAAAAAAGGATTCTGAATTCAGATTAGGTCACAAAATGCAATCTTGGTTTTAATCTGGATTAAATCCTCAGTTTGTGTTGTTCAGAACGTTTTAGTAAGATTGGGATACTTTTGATCCCAAAAAACAGGATTATTCTTATCCCAGCAGAAGGGTGGATTTCAGGAACAAAAATGTAATAAAACTTTAAAACTGGTCCAAAAAATACAACATTTGTAACATGTAATATATCCCCAAACAGCTGTCAATATCAAACAAAAATATTATATTTAATTTAAAGTAGTGCTGTCAAACGATTAATAGCGATTAATCGCATCCAAAATAAAAGTTTTTGTTTACATAATATGTGTACTGTGTATATTTATTATGAATATATAAATACACACACATGCGTGTATGTTTAAGAAAAATATGTTACGTTTATATATTAAATATATTTATATATGATATAAATTATATGAATATAAATATATACATGTAAATATTTTCACAATATATGCTGTATGTGTGTGTATTTACATATACATGATAAATAGACACAATACACACACATACATTATGTAAACAAAAACTTTTATTTTGGATACGATTAATCGCGATTAATCATTTGACAGCACTAATTTAAAGTTTTTAATCACTGGTTGTAAACTACATTGGCACAATCATCAGAGATGGACCAGTCAGAAATATTTATTTGTGTAAATGCAATGCAAAACTAGAATGCAAAACATTGGCATTCCCCCCCACCTCCATCTCTTTCTTTTTTTTCTTTTTTTTCCAGATTTGGAAATCTGAAAAAGTGTCTATCTGGATCAGGGTGATCCAATCCGATTTTGCTTTGAAAAACCGGCACAAAAGTAAGATGAGTTACCTGATCCTGAATAGCAAAACATGAGCTTTCCAAATCCAGATCATTCTGATCCAGATTAAACTTTTTGAACAACTGGCCCCAGGTCATAAAAGGAAAAAAAATCAAAACTGTGTTTTTCATTAAGATTGATTTCATTGACACATTTTTGTATGCCATAACATTTTACTAACCCTTTAATATGCAGTTTTATGAAATGTATGGACAAAATCTTTTCACGAATGTTTATTTACTCAAAACAATTTATGCAAACACAATCATGGCCATACTGAGACAATACATGATGACTCAGATGAGAAGTAGATTCAAACCAATGACATCTAGCATCTCTGTTTAATTTGATCAGGGCCTTTTACAAATCTGATATGACTTACAGTTAAGAATGCACAGCCCATATGCTATTCAATAGCTGAGCGAAATAAATACAAAACAAAACAAATAAATGCAGCAACACTAGCAGCAAACGTCAGTTCAATTCGACATGACATCATCTGATCAGTAGTATCACGTTTGATTGCGACTAAAATAAAATGTACACAGTAACAATGGGTACTGTCCCTCATGCTCAATGGTGTCGTGAACACTAGTTGAAAATGACGGTAATACCACTTTCCATTCATTTGGTGAGTTTCTATTTAGCAGTCTAGAGAGGTGTAAGAATAATGTCACAATCAAGCACAACAGAAAAATATGATTTTCAAACAATCACTCATCAGTTGTCAATGTATAACATTCACATGCTCCCTGGGTATACGCAAAACAACCTGTGCCATAAGTTACAGTTGTCTCACACATTTTAAAGCCTCGCTGACATATTTTCATGTCATTTTGTTTTTATTTACCCTGTCACTGGCTCATCCACATTTAAAAGTATAAAAGTCCTCTCTACAGCTCAGTGTTTACTTCCATCATGTCACTGACAAAATTGACATCAATATCTTTGCAGATATAAAAGATTCATAATATATTACTGGGATTCTTCCTGATAAGTGTCTGCTGTTTTCAGTCAATTAATGGGATAGTTCATCTAAAAATGAAATTCTGTCATCATTTACTCACCTTCATGCCGTTCCAAACATGTATATTTTGGATGTACAATGAATGGAAACTAAAGCTTTCAAGCTTTAATAAGGATACAAAAAGTCTTACAAGTGTGCTCTATTCCATTTCTCACTGAAAATCTTGACATCTAGCTCTTGTTGGTGCTTTCATTAGAATTTTATCAACTCAATGATCACCTGGTCACAGGTGTACTTGAAGTTTGTAAGAAGCTCTAAGACTTGGAATATAGTGTATGACTCGTATGGACCACTTTTATGGTTCATTTGTGTCCTTTTTCAAGCTTGAAAGCTTCAGTCCCTATTTTCTGCAGTCGTATTGAAATGAGCAACCTTCTTCGATTGTTCTATGAAAGAAAGTCATACAGGTTTGGAACCACATGAGGGTAAGAAATTGATAA
Organism: Tor tambroides; assembly: GCA_021397915.2. Lineage (NCBI taxonomy): Eukaryota > Metazoa > Chordata > Actinopteri > Cypriniformes > Cyprinidae > Tor > Tor tambroides. Next base: position 84,068 of record JAFVLL020011978.1, read on the forward strand.
CAGAATAGTCATTTCTGTGTGAACTATCTCTTTAAAAGTGTACAGTCAGTGAGAGAGGCAGACTGAAGCTGGAGACACAGATGGATGGCGTGATACTGATCATTTCATAGTGAATGGAGCCAAGACAGACCTAAAAAAAAAAACATGTATGAAAATCTCACAACGAATAACTGCATTCCAAGCGACATTTTTCTTCATTTTCTTTTTTCTTCAAAAACGTCTTTCCCATCACAATATTTACTTTTTTTTTTTCCAGTCTGTTGTATTTCCCACAATCTGTGATACCTTTTCTTTTGTTCATTCTCTATGTCGTTATGTAAAACATGCTGTGGCGGCTAGGATGTGTCGTTGTTGGTGCTACTGTCTGGATGAGGGTGAGGACGGCGAGTGTTTGTTGATACCTATGTAGTGCATAAACCAGCGTCGGAGGACAAAGAGATAGAGTATATATGGTGAGCCCATACATTTGTAGGAAACTGAGAGGATATTAACAGCGTGCGATAGAGGGGAGTCATTCAAAGTGGTGGGGAGAGGAAATGGTGAAGGGTCACGACGATGTGGAAGAGGAGGATGCTCAGTATTCGTCCTGGTCCAAGTGGGCCTGCTCATCTATTTCATCATCTTCTGGTGGTGCAAAGCCATCCTGTAGAAAAAAAATCACAGTATTTAGACCCTGCATTCAACACTGCGCTGTATAAAATTAAGTAACATTTTGTATATTCCGGTAATTATAATGCACTTTTGTATTTGCCCATTATGGTTCCTAAAGAGCATGTCATTAGACTAATTTTCTTAATTTTAGGTCACAATTTCATAGTGGTTCTAATTAAAAAACATCAGTAGCGACAATATCCAGTGCTGGGTAATAACTGATTACACGTAATCTGGATTACGTAATTAGAGTCCAAAAATTAAGTACTTGTAATTAGAGTATATTACATTTTAAAATCAGATTACAGTTCTTTTTTCATGGATTACATATTATTCACACAATGGCAGCAAATTATTCATAATTTATTGATTCTCTGTAATTCTTTTTTCCTCTTTCAAATTTTCATTTCTAAACATCCTACTGTGTGTACCATTCAGCTTTGACTATATTCACAAACACAGACAGAAATAAAGAAATATTTCAAGGAATATATTTTCTTTCTCTTTGTTTTTTTTTAATATGATATGTTTAATGGTAAGTTTGATTTAAAAAGTAATCTAAAAGTAACCAAAAATTAATCAGAATACATTACCTAAAATGAGTAACCTAGATTACATTAATAACTACCGTTTTCATTATATAATCTGTAATTAGTAACTGACTACAATTTGTAAGTAATCTAACCAGCACTTACAATAACATTAAGATTAGAGTCATTTCATGTCCATTTCAAATCATTCATTCTGATTGTGAGGCCTCGGCTTGCCATTTTTCATATATTCATATAGAGTTATCAGTAGATTTTGCTGCAATTCAATTCAGTTTAGAATTTGAATGGTGCTCAAAATTTGACTTCCAAGTTGGCGATGACTAATGAGCATAATACAAAGAACTCTAAGAAAATTGACTCTTGTTGAGTCATGGTGTCATCTTGATGTGTACATAAGACTGGAACACACTTGAGATCTGAAATGGGAAATTTTAACTCTGGTATTTCCATCTCCGACTGGTGGTGTGGTCACATTTGGAAAATTTCACAGGCAAAAAAAAAAAAAGATCAATTATCTATTGTTAGTAGTGTTGCGACATTTGAAGCACAACTCACACAGAAGTCACTTTTAAATAAAGCAAATTCTGTTGGTTAACGTGGCAAATCTGCATGACCCACTTGGATTTCATATGAAACAATTCAGAGAACAATGGTCGCTTGAACAGCAGATACAAATTGATATCACAATGAATCAACCTGATAGATATATGAGTCAAATAATTATCAAAAAAGATATAAAAAGTCATTGGCAGTACCTCTGTGGCATACAGAATGTCAATTATCCTACTGATAATGGGGTTGTTTTCAGGCTCATGTTCTTGACAGATCAGTTCAATGTCTCGAAGTTTGCTGAAGTAGAAATCTCTCTCCTTCTCCAGACCATCTACGGTTAACTTCAGCTCCATCAACTTCAAAAAAACAAAGCAAAAGACAAAGAACAAAATGTAAGATACTACTCATCAGAACATGACCATTCCTTAATGGGAAAAAGTCAAAATGCTTATTATGATAAGACAAACTATATCCAGACATAGAAGAATATCAAATAAAATGCAATCATCTGAATAGGTGGGATAGAAGATAAGGAATGATCTGAGGAAAATGGGAGAAAAGAAAGATAAAAAAAAAATGACAAATGCAAAATCTACCAACACTTTCTTTAATTCAATTTCTACAATCTCCAATCGAAAGTATTCCAAGGTAGAGTAAGTCTTCCTTACCCTCCCGGGGACTCTACCTGTTGATTAAGCTCCATGATTTCAGCATCACTTCCGCCATTTCGGGCATGTGTGGGGTTCTTCCTTATAGTGGTGGTCACCCTCTGTGGTGTGGGCATGTTTTTAGGTACTGTTGGTGATGTTCTCTGAGGCCCTGAAATTGGAGATGTTTTGCCTTTAGTTACAGTAAATGGGATCTGTTCAGTAAATGTACAAACTAATCCATGCAATTTTAAGTTGTTCTTAAAATATCAGCTTCTTTAAACACATTTAGCTCTGTTCCATACCATAGTGGGCCAAAACGGACCCTCATAAGTGACTGATCTGAAACATCCCACAAACAGCAGTCTTCATGAGAGTTCAAATAACAGTCAATTCTGAATTCTGTCTGCCAACAGTTATTTTTTATTTATTTATTTATTTTAGGAAGCTTACTAAATTGTTTTTTGGAATTACCTTCATATATATACAGTGTATAAACATACAATACCTAGTTTTGGCCAGAATTACATAAAATAATTTTGCTGCCAAATCTTTTGGCCATCCTCAAGAGTGAGCATATGATGCCTTTAAAGAAATAGTTCACCCAAAAATGAAAACTTGTTGAAAATGTACTCACCCTCACATAATAGATGGTGTAGATAAGTTTGTTTCTTCCTCGGAACAGATTTGGAGAAATTTAATAACGCTTCCCCCTCTGAAAAAGTACTTCTTGTCCTCTCACATCAAAATCCACTGACATATTTGTATAAAACTGTTTTGGACTGTTTTTGCCTGTAAACTAAGCTTGTGCATATTTCTCTCCTGATTCAGACGAGACAACTTTTTCACTGGAGAAAGCAATATTATGAATAGAGGACCTAGCCGAAAGCAATGGTTTGAAGTTAAAAACATCTTAATTATTTATTTGTTTACAACAAACATTTCACAAGACATTCATTTTTGGAATGAGGTTGTGTTTTGATGTTTTTATCCGCTGTTTGGACCCTCATTCTGACGGCACCCATTCACTGCAGAGGATCCATTGGTGGGCAAGTGATGTAATGCTAAATTTCTCCAAATCTGTTCTGTTGAAGAAACACACTCACCTACATCTTAAATGGCCTGAGGACAAGTACATTTTCAGCTAACTTTCACGTTTGGGTAAACTATTCCTTTAAATGCAGTCTAAGGTGGCAGCTCACTAGGTTTTTGAACAGAGCTAATGATTCACTAAAATGAGCTTCAGAAGAGGTTCAGTAAGATCAGCCTTTAACAAGCTACAGCATGGGCTGCTTGTTACCCCATTACTTTGGTTAAGCCTGTGTGTGTGTGTGTGTGTGTGTGTGTGTGATCAAACATTAACTGTTCCAAAAGCCAGTTATCCACTTTATATCTGGCAGGTTTAACCAAAGTCAGGGAAGTGTGACGAGATGTGACTACAAACTAAATGGAGGTCACATTCCCAATCCACCCCCAACGATCACAAAAGCAGTCAATTGTCAGCAAATTAGGACACCACTTTTGTACCTCTCTGGGGACTCTATATTTCCAGTACTTGGCTGTTAACCCTCTATTGCGCATTTTTGCCTCAGAGTAACCCTTTTCCATCACTTTTCAAGCACAAAATATGTCAATAAAGGGTTGCTAATGAAGGGATGACTTTTAAATTAAAAAAAAAAAATTAAAGTAGTTTATTGCTAACACTACATCCTTGTGCTCAACATTATGCTCTGCCTCAAAAAGCCTTTTTTCACCTATAAAAAATATGATTTACATTTATTAGTGAATAAAATTCATTTAAAAAGAGTTAATAAATCATTTGCACACCTCTGATCAAAAGTTCCCACCTAAGGCTTTAAAATAACTGTTTTCTATTTTAATATATATTAAAATGTAAATTATTCCTGTTATGGCAAAGCTGAATTTCAGCAGCCATTACTCCAGTCTTTAGTGTCACATGATCCTTTAGAAATCATTCTAATATGCTGTTTAGAAACATTTCATATTTAAAAGTATTATTTATAAAAAATAAAGGTATTTTTACTGACCCCAAACCTTTGAACAGTAGTGTCTTTTTTGCTTTATTAACAATTAATTTTTTTTTACATAACATTTTTTTTTAGAATTTACGTAACATTAAAGTGAAATTTAAATACAGTGTAAACTTAGAAGCCAGTTCCAATAGTTCCTGTAATATAACAGTTTGTTTTATTTTTGTTCTATTTTTTGTTTTATTATTATGAACTTATTTCTTTCTATCACCACATAACGCTGCCTCGAATTTCTTTTTGATTTTAGTATGAGGTCCATTTTTATGCAAGCATTTTTATTGCTTTTATAAGGCATGCAATAGAGGGTTAAAATAAAGGCATGGTTTTTTTTGTAATTTATTTCAGGTGACAATAACTTTAAAATGACCAATAAAGAATTTGGAGGAACTGAGGGATGAATAGGACTGACTGAAGTGACACTAAGCAAGCAATGACCCTTCAGGACAGCACATGAGAGAACACTGCAGAACTGATTTTGGAAAACTGTTTGTTAGTACTGCACTAACAGAGCAACACAGAGCTGTTTTAATGCTGAATTCATTGTTTTCTCATTAATGAAAGCTTGGGCATGGAGTAAATCATTCTGAGGCCCGTGCACAACCAGCTGCTTTGCAGAGCACGCTGTCAATCAGTAGAAGCTCAGCAATCAATGCAGCAAAGGGGCGACAAAATCTCGAGGTTACCTGAGGGACCAGTTCTCTTGGGTTTGTGGGAAAAGTGTTCACCTGGATTTGGTGGAGGCGCCACATCTTGGCCCTGTCTAGCTTGAACGGGATCATACTCTTTTCCGTCATAATTGGCATCAAAGAATTTTTTAAACCACTGGACGAATTCAAAGTTGTCCTGGAATTTTCCTTTCACTAATTTTTCCACCGGAATTATCTGGATAACAAAAGGAAAACAAATCATTAGATCAATATAACACTACAGTAAGTTGTAATCTAGAGGTGTCATTTTTATGCTAAAATCCTTTCTCATATCCAAGGAAATTTACAGAATACAAAAGCATATTAGACAAAGAACATTAGACACCTTCACTTGTCTCAAATAATATATTCAGATAACCTGACAAACAACACCAAAAACCAGCACCCGACTGATTATTTGATAAATAAAAATATACAAACATATAATGCATACTACATCAATATACAGTATACGCCTAACTTTGATAACTAATTTACATTTACAACTTTTTAACTAATGATCTGTTAAAAGAAAACGCCACCGTTTTTCCATATTCCAATATGTTCTTCCCTCAACTTAGACAAGTTGATACATACCCAGGGGTGCACATAAGTGGTCCGCAGGTCCGCATGCGCGACTAAAATTAAAAATGCGCTGTGTAAATATGTTCTGACAGCGTATTTGCGTACCGACATGGATGACAGCTGTTAATGCACGGAAGAGCACTTCGCAGCACTTCGACCTGCGCAGTAATATCATCAGTCCTGAAAACTCCCCCTCTGTCAATAGAACCAACGTGTTTTTAGGAGTGATGACATTACTGCGCCGAGGTCGAAGTGCTGCGAAGTGCTTTTCCGCCATACATTATAGTTATCATTTTTTATCCGCTTAGAAAATCGCATCGTTTTATTTTGTGTCACCATACTTACTCGTGTAACTACTCATGTAACCGTCTTTAAATAGGGAAAACATGGAAGTGTTTGGTGGCTTCTAAATTCATCCCTGTTTGGATCCTAAGGAATGAATGGTGCTAAGCTAAACGCTAGCATAGTGGCGCCGCCCGCTAGAGCGATTAAGTGCACGCACTGAGACGGAAGAGGTATGTATCAACTCGTCTAAGTTGAGGGAAGAACATATTGGAATATGGAAAAACGGTGGCGTTTTCCTTTAAGTGAGGCCTGATGTTTGATAATGATGAAAGTTACTTCATTTTTTATTAGAGATGTCTGTTATATTGAATATTAATTAGCATCATACTATAATAAATGGATGGTTCATAAAAATTAATTGATGAATGATCAAAAAACACTGGTATAACTAACATATATAATTAATCACATACAATACATTATCTTTCATAACTACTGGTTGCTATTTTTTGCTCAAAACATATATTTTAAAATTACAAGTAAAAATGCAGAACTTTTTTCTTCGACCTTAAGGTCATTGCACACTGAGTCCAAAAATTTTTGCATGTGTTTTTCCATTTTTTCGTATTCGTCATCCTTTCCTATCAAAATGCATGCTACAAATGCGAAAACGCAGAAAATCGAACCTGTTCCGAATTTTTTTATGACGGACGAAAGTTTCGGAGGCAGTGTGTAAATGTGATTGACACAACGTGAGGTCGTATTTATTTTTTAACGTGCAAAAATTTTGGACGGAAATTTCGGACTCCGTGTGCAATGACCTCTACTGATTGCACTATATATGTGACAGTTTTGCTTTGTTGTGTTTTGGCTCAGTCTCCTTAGTTGACCTAGTTTCTCTTTCTATTTGATTATCATTATCTTTTCCTGTGTCCTCATTAATTACCTCATTAGTTCCTTCTTATTTATACTCCCTGTTTAGTTCAGTTGCCTGTCTGGTGTAGTTTGTGTTATGGTTGTTACTTGCCTGTTTATGTTTGGATCTACCTGTTGATATTAAGTCTTATTTTGGAACTTTACCAACCTTTGAGTGACAGTGTAATTTTATTTCTGTATTGTTGCTCTTTTCTTTTTAGTACATTTTAAATAAATTAATAAATAAATTTCTTTCTTTTTTTTTTACTTATCTTGATTAGCAATAATTACTTTTATGTAATAACATTTATGTAAAACATTTTGATTTACCATTGTGTAAGAAATGTGCTATATAAATAAACATGCCTTTAATTATTTTTTTTTAACAAATGAGCTTTCGTGTATATTTTCTAAATGTGTCACGAGTAAAAGTTAAAAAAATAAAAGTTAAAAACAAGAAGATAGATTTAAAAATGCCAAAGAACCAACTAACTTTATCAACGTTCATCCTCTTGAAAGCTGCCTGGAGTACTTTGAAGTTATGTATAAACTCATGTTCCAGCTTTGCTTGAAATTTCACTTTCTTTAAAAGAATACACCCTGGGAACAACATGTCCATGAACTGACAATAAGCCGCCCCTGAGGACAAAGAGCAAAAGAGAACATGGGTCAACAAATCTCATTCATTGCATGATGGGGAACAATAAAGAAAAACGTCTTTGATCAACATGCATGCATGTGATTGGTTAACCTTATTAGTGTTGAGTGCAAAGTAAATGCTTTAATTTGACTGATTACACTAGAAGAGATACAAACACTTAGCATATATGATCAAAGGCAAAGTAAAAGCCTTTATTGTGAAATTAACTATAGTGTTATATAATCTATAATGGAGCAGAAATAAGAGTATGCTATTGCCATTCATGACATAAAAGACAGAAACACTTTATGAAATAAGGCAGTATGACCCACCTGAACATAATTGTTCTATTTTGGTGTAGGTGAGCTGAAGGGAGTCGTTCACCCATGCCAACATGTCATGTCGGCTCAGGTTCTCAATTGTTACTGATGTGGAGTATACATTCACTGCCATCTCCAACAAAGAAAAAAGAAGAACAAAGTCACTATGTACATAATGCGTTTCATTTTAATACTCACGGCATCTGTGACTGTGTGTGTGTGTGTGTGTGTGTACTTGTTTTTATATTCTGGTGGGGACTTAAACCTGAATACACAAAGACTCATGGGGACTTGTGTCACAAGTTTTTTGAAAATCTAAAAATGCCAAAAGTTTCCTGTAAGGGGTAGGTTTAGGTGTAGGGCTATAGAAAATACGGTCTGTACAGCAGAAAAACCATTACGCTTATGGAGAGTCCCCACAAGGATAGTGAAACAAGTGTGTGTGTGTGTGTGTGTGTGTGTGTTTGATATATCATTTGTATAAATTTATTTACAATTTCATGTTGACAACAGGATAGCAGGTACAGATCAGACACATTCTTTGAATATGTGTCACTGTGTCTGGACTTAATGTGTTTCTGTTTGGTTACTCAGACATGTTATTCAGTCACTGCATCACTGCAGAGTAAAATTGTAATCACACACTATAAATTTCAATCCTCCAAAGATAATCCATCCAGATTAAAGTGTTTCTGAGATGTTGTTAACCATGCACATCTGGTGCGCCCAGCAGAATGTGTGATGGAAATCACATCTGTAAAACGCACACACACACACATCTTCTACAGAGACAATATATATGTGTATTCCACTGCATGAAGTCTGTAAAGCTCTGATTCTTGAGTACTGGGACAAAAAAAAAAGCTACAAAAAATGATTTTAGCTTCATGTATTGAATTGTCAGCAGGGTTGAACTTTTTTTCTGCTGTTGCAAGCTAATAGTATATTATTTAAAATGTAACTTTTTTTCAGAATTACATTTTTGTTTGTGTATTTTAGAAATGCAAATTTGTGTGTGACATCATGGGTTATAATATAATATGATATTATATTAGTATGATATTACCTGATTATAAATGTTTTCATAATTATCTGAATGTGCTGACTAAAATTTGAGGTAAAACTTTGAAAACGTATTTATAAAGGAGGCATTTTTATGAACCCCTTCTTATAATAATAATGTTTCTATTAAATATAGGTCAATGTACGTTTATGTTACATACAGTACTTTAATCTTAAGTTTATTAATATTCAATCTTATAATATTAAGTTATAGTCAGAGAACAGGTGGTTTTATAATTTTATAATATAATCATTTAAATAAAATGAGCAGTTAATAAAACCAAACAGTCCTTTTGTTTTGTAATATTGTAATTCTCAGATCATATACAATTATTGTTGCTATATTAAACTAATGACAGGCACTGTAATTTTATTTTATTTTATTTATTATTATTATTTTTATTTTTTGTACCTGCTGACTTTTTTTTTTCTCCTCACACCTCAAGAATCAGTAAAAGATAAAAACTGGTTGAAAACGATTATTGGCACTCTTCAAATGGTATTTTTCCTAATAATATATATATATAAAAACATAGCCCTATTGTATTATGATGGGTCTGAAGAAATGAAGCAGAGACTGACAGGTCACCTGCTTGTTTTACCATCAGTTGGATAAACTATGCGCGTTTTACTATGTCATGTCAATAATATTCATTATTATTACAAACATATGCATTAGTTTCATGTTTACTTATCCTTTACTGCAAACGACGTCTTAAACTATATTACAGTATTTTACATGATGGGAGTCACACAGGCCCTTTAACGCGCTCTGTTTATCACTGATATGGCTCTTTTTTGTCTTTACGCCAAAATGTGCACATACATTTTGCGTTTTGCTCTATAAAACAGCACACTGGAGCCTGCAGTGATATGTAATACACGTGAGTACGCTGAACAAACAGTCCATTATTGTGACAGTTCTGCAGGCCCCGCCGCCGTAGCGTTACGTGAGCAACACCAGACACGCTCGAGCCATAAACACATAACACACAGAAAAAAGAGGCCACAGCGCCTATTTAATGTCATACATTATGAAGAATACCGATGAATTATAATATTTTAACAATATTCTACTCACTGTATTTTGACTGCGTCCTTTCCAATGTTGATATTGCACTGGCAGAATGCAATCCGCTGCTGTCCGCTGCTCCTGTGGGTTGCCAGATATGCGCTGCTGCCTAGTTACGGGCAATAGCGCCACGCGCTTCTGCAACAAACTGGCCTTCTCTGCGCATGCGCACCGCCCCTCGTTATAGACGCATTTCTTTGTGAAGAACTGAATAACAGCACGTTATCATCAGTTTGTATCACTTGTGTTTCTGCTCTTAAATTATAAATAGAAAACACTGTAGCTGTACCAACATTATTTCTGTATTTGTCGAAAAAATACGCTGCAATGATAACGACAACAGGATTGACAAATCCTACACATAAGAGGTAGGAGAAAATCTCAAAATAAAGTCATATACACTATATTGCCAAAAGTATTGGGTCGCCACCTTCTAATGAACAGGTTTGACTACTTTAGTAATTTCTATGAGTACAAATCTTAATGTTTAAGCATATAATGATATTCTAGGAAATTGTGTGCTTCTAATATTATAGCAACAGTTTGGACAGGACCCTTTTCTATTCTAACATGACAATGCCTCTGTGTATAAGGCAAGGTTCAAAAAGAAATGATTGATTCAGTCAGTGTGGAAGAACTTGACTGGTCTGCATAAAACCAAGTCCTAATCCCAGTTTAACACCTCTGGTGTGACTGTAAATGCAGACCTTGAGTCAAAAACTCATCACCAAACACCAGTGACTTGTACATACACTATATAGACAAAAGTATTGGGACACCCCCTTCTTTAGAACAGAAAAATGCACTTCCAAATCTATGGCAACGATAGGAACATAATTCATGTATTTAAAAATTGTATTTCCATCTCTGTTGCAACAGTTTTGGAAGTGTCTAAAATGACTGTACCCATATGTACAAGTCATTGGTGTTTGGTGATGAGTTTTTGGCTCAAGGTCTGCATTTACAGTCACACCAGAGGTGTTCAGCTGGGATTAGGACTTGGTTTTATGCAGACCAGTCAAGTTCTTCCACAGTGACTGAATCAATAATTTTCTTTTTGAACCTTGCCTTATACACAGAGGCATTGTCATGTTAGAATAGAAAAGGGTCTTGTCCAAACTTTTGCTATAAAATTAGAAGCACACAATTCCCTAGAATATCATTATATGCTTAAACATTAAGATTTATACTCATGGAAATTACTAAAGTACTCAAACCTGTTCATTAGAAGGGGGCGACCCAATACTTTTGGCAATATAGTGTGTATATATATATATATATATATATATATATATATATTAGTAATTACCAAACATGATATAATATATTAAAAGTAATATATGAATAATATATTAAAATAAATATATTAAAACTTAATATATATATATACAGTATATATTATAAATATGTTTGTTAATTACTAATGAATTATAGTTATTTAATAACGTAATTATAAAGTAAATGTATATAAATATTCTATGTTGCATTTTATTCAATGATACATGCAGTCATGAGGTTGAAGGGGGTTTATTTGCACTTTTTCATGAGATAAACATAATACGTTAATAAGTACAACTGTAGTGCATACACAACTCATTAAAAAATTGAAAAGCATACTGAAAATTCAGAATAAAAAAATACATGAATATTCAGCACCAACAGAAATGTTCTTGCCATTCTACTGCTTGTGTCACTGGAACATTATACAGCTAAAGTTACTGTGTTTCGAACGGTCTCTACAGAAGGTTTTCAAGTGCTTAGTTAGACATACATGTACAAACAGAACACATGCCTCAGTTAGCTCTCTGGTGTCTTTTAACAGGGTTGGTTAGTGTTGATCAGAAGTGAAGCAGAAATTTTCTGACTTGTTTTTGGAACATGCAGATCAATAGTCACTAATGCACAGTGTTAAAGTTCAGTGAACAACTGATGGAATTCAACTGGCATTACAGTTCAGTGTTCGGCTAACAGTTAATTCTAGAATAGACATAAAGCTACACTGCAGAAATTATGCTATTGTTATGAAGAATAACTCGTAAGTGCCTGTAACACTAACAGGGAATGTAGACTTGGTGGATAAAAAGAAAATCTGGTCAGTTAAACATGAAAAATCAATACATTTTTAGATTAGTTACACAGCTAAATTTGATATGTAACATTGTAACAATGTTATTCTTAATTCACATTTTAGAAGGTCAGGTACGTGTGCTTATAAACGACAAAGAAAATTTAAAATGCTTCTTATAAATTACTTTTTTGAATGTATAAGCAATACAAGTGACCTGTATCATGAACTAAAACTAGAAATATTAAAGAGAAGCAATCAAATATCTTGTATTGCCTTTGAATTATGGAGAACAAATATTAACACCTCAACACAAAGCAAAAAAATTAGTTTGTACCTGCTGTCACAAAGTGTTGTCGATTGGTCACTGTAAGAGTTGTAAGTGTGGAGAGGCAGAGCACTAATGTACGCAAGTGTAACTCCAGATAAAAACACTGAGGTAAATGTATAGTCATCTGCCAACACATTAAAACAGATCAAATATTAAATAACTTTACAATGGTTCACATTTTCAAGCCATGACCAAATACACAAACTAATAACATTCCCATTCTTAAACAACTTTCCAGTTGCTATCTTGAAAATAGTTTAAATGGCAGCTTACGTAAAAGGTACCGTTGTTAATGTTGTTAAACAAAACAGTTAGTAAAAGGATATCTCATTTATTTAGCACTACAACAGTGTTGCATTTGAACACAACCTTCACTATTTCATTTGACTGAATATGAAGAACAAAACACCCTGTAACATTTTGGATTACCAAATCTCTTACAAGTATTTCCAACGTATACCTTGTTTTCCAATTTCCACACAAATATATTTTTTCCCTTGTATACACACACACATATATAAAAACACAGGAATTTAGTTGCAAGTGATTAAAATTAAATCATTTTCATCAGATGTGAGGTTGTCAAAAATGTAGGTGTTCAGTTGCAGACTTCCGTAAGTGTTGATCCGAAATGTTACCAGATTCCACTAGAACGACCACCAGGGGGCGCCAGAATCCTTGCGGAAGCTCTCTTTGGGACATTATCATCAATTTGGGCACCTAGCAAAAAATAAAGACTGTTGAGCTACACAGGTTGCATATACTGTAAATGTAAATAAACACATTTACATAGTTTATAAATTCATATATTTTTCATTTACATTATATATATTTCTATATTATTTTTAAATATATAATATAATTAAATATATCAAACATAGAAATACGATTTACACAATTTTATATTAATTGTATAATTATATATATATATATGATTATGTAAAATGTTACTGTAGGAAATTAATCAAAACATTTAACAATGTAACTGAAAAAAGAAAATGAATGAGACTTTTTTGCATTACAATAAAAAATTCAGGGAAAATGTCAATGAAAAATATTTTCACTGAAATTGTACTGTCATTAAAAATAGGCTATGTAAATATATACAGTGTATATATGAAGAGTTCAGATGCAAAAGCCTCTAAGTGCCATCTGAAATTTTCTTCTAAAATGAGCAATTTTATCAGGCTCCTATATTTATGTTCCGTTATTTCACTTTAATTGCATAGAAAAGGACATATACATTGCCATTTAAGTGAAATTACTGAACCCACACATAAGAGCCTGATAAAAATGCTCATTTTAGATGAAAATTTCAGATGGCACTTAGAGGCTTTTGCATCTGAACTCTTCATATATATATATATATATATATATATATATGTATATGTGTGTGTGTGTGTATATATATATATATATATATATATATACATACATATATGGCGTGCAGTGGTATTCTGAAATGAGGAGGCAAAGTTTTTGTTTTGTTTGTTTTTTAATAAATGTAAATTCATGTCCCAGTCACATTTTCTTGCTTACATAAATATTACTTACACTATCAGAAAAAAATCTATTTTGGATTTTACATTAACAAAAATAGGCTATTCTATTTATTAAAACCAAGTCTCATAAGTTTAGTGTTTTTTAGCAATTTGCAATTATTACAAAATAACTCAAGCAGTAACAATTTAAACAATATATTTTACTTAAACAATTAGCCTATATATTTTGTTTATGAACTGATGTTCCGCTGTTTTTTTTTTAATAATAAACTTTTTAAACTCCCTCTGTAACTTTACCCGCTGGTGTATCTGTCAGTTTTATATTCTCATCCAATTTTTTTGAAGAGGCGCTGCCTCCCTTGCCTCCTCCTTTTGCTGTTTGTGTGTGTGTGTGTGTGTGTGTGTTTTGGTGTCAAGTACAGTACTTTTTTTCCATTAGATTTAATGTAGACTACTGTACCAGACAAACTAAAGCTGGACTCATGTAGGTCTCTCATTCCCCCGTGGCGCGTGCAGGGTCGTGGGTTCATGTCCCCATCTGAAGGGCCCACTTCCTTCTTCCCTGAATTCTGCACTGCAGCTACATCTCCAGTGTAGGGCGCACGCTCCACCCCCTTGAGTGCTTGACACTGAGAGAAGAGGGTCACAAACAAACAGTCGAGGCACTGCCATACACTGTAATAAAAACATGATCTACTGGAGTGAGAGTTGTGCTTTGAGTACCTTCTCCCGCTGCACCATTTTCTTGTAGAGGTAGTCTGGGAAGGTTCGGAGAGGGTAGAACTTTCCTGAGCCCTCAGCACAGGTGAAGATGCCGTTTTCATAGACCACGCGACCGCGGCTGATGGTTACCAGCGGGACGCCGTGACAGCGTAGGTTCTCGTATAAATTTACATCTCCACCCTGCCATTGAGTGGTCACAGAGATGGTCCTACAGACACACAAAACCATGTAAAATATGTCATTTCATTTTACAATACTTAGTATATGAAATGTTTTTTAAATTCTCCACTGATTTGAATTGAATTCATTATTTTGGAGACCTTGTTGATTCTGGATCCCAGACAACCACATCAGCATCGGCTCCAGGGATGATCCTGCCCTTCCTGGGGTAAAGGTTGTAGATCTTTGCAGCATTGGAGCTTGTGACAGCAACAAAACGATTCTCATCTATCTTGCCTCCGACCTATTAAGAAAGATAGATTGAATGAGCTAAAAAAGTTTTTTTTCTTCATGCATCTGTCATTTCCTGTCCGCTCCATGATTTTGTCTTTGTTGTGGTTTGAGCAGCAAGCAACTGTCTATAATATGTTATATATATATATATATATATATATATATATATATACTTTGTAATATTATTATTAATACAATATTGTTATATAATTAATTATTTTTGTTATATATTATTTATATACACTACCATTCAAAGGTTTGGTGTCAGAAAGGTTTTTTAAAAGGAATTAATAATTTTATTCTGCAAGGATCCATTAAATTGATTAAAAGTGATAATAAGATAACATATAAAACAGTTATTTTAAATTATAATAATATTTCACAATATTACTGTTTGTGCTGTATTTTTTATTACATAAAGGCATCAAAATAATTGGTGAGTATAAGAGACTTCTTTTATTTAACAATAAAAAATATTCAAATGTTTGAACAGTACTGTAATATTGATATTTATTGGCACTCACATTGTTGCATAACCTTTTTTGGATCCATCCAAGTAACATAATGTAACTCATATTCACGATCTACACTTCCAGCATACTAACTGCAAGTATTAATGATTATCATGTGAATATTAACTGTATCACATGACTTTCATCCATTAAATCCGTCAAATTTAAGACTAAGTTCTAGGTTGTATCACAATTTGCATATAGTCCATACTTTCCGTAAGTGTTTTATAAAGTATTATAAAAATGAGCATTATAAAAAATATTTCAAGTATTTAAAAAATGGTACATCATAGTTGTCTTGATCGTGTAGACATGCATGAATATTAGCCTAATATTGCCCACAACCATTAAGGAAGGGTTTTACAATAATTCTGTAATAATTCAATTAATTATTAGTTTTTCATTAATCAAATTTTCATCAAAATGTATTTAAAGTTAATCATTACAGCAGGCTAAGTAGGTGAAAGTCAGGTAACAAATGAATATTCATGATATCCATTAATATTCACACCTGGTTGGTGTTAATTTGTTTATATTTATGCAAACAAACAGAAGTGGAATTCCTACAGGTATTTTAGCTGCAGCATCAAAACTGGTATAAATAATCATCAGCTTTTGGCTATATTAACTGAAACATACCACTCCCCGCTCCCAAATAACACTCATGCGGTCCTGCACCCCAGGAACACCGTGAGGGATTTTAGTGAAGTCGTCTTTGCCCATGGCCTTCTGTTTAGTGGTGAAGGGTCGGTGGTCCGATGTCACGACGTTCAGAGTGTCACTGCATCACAGTGTAAAGGCTTTTATGTGACTGTACAGATATGACTAAATGAAACCGTTCATGCAGATCAATAGTCACTAAATGAACTACTCAGTACACAGTCAATCCACTTACTTTCCCAGAAGGCTGAGCAGGTAATTGGGTGTGTTGGGGTCGAGTCTGAGTGGTGGCACAGTGACGAAAGCAGCTGCGTGGACCCAGTCCTGGTGGTAGTACTGCATCCCGTTGAAGACAGCATGAGCAGTGGTCGTCTCTCCATGCACCACTTTCCCTGTCGACCAATCACGTTTCAGAATTCGGAGTCACATTATGTCATTTACTGGTGAAGATTCGGGTGTCATATATTAAAGTGACTGTGAATTGGCCTTGAGTGACATTGCCTGACTCTTACCCTGCATTTTAGCGGATGCTAAAACATCCCCTGCTGACATGCTGGACACATTCACAAGATATATGGGACAGTGGGCCTAAGAGACAAAAAACAGAAACAATGCTGATCACATTTAAAGTCCTTAAAAGCAATTCATCTGCAACTGATGTGTATATTTCAAAACTGTCATTCGTCGCATAGTTATGCTGGGTCAGCATGTCAATCATGCTGCTATATTGACATTCTGTTTACACTGCATATGAAATATACTGTATGTATATTATGCTTCAGCTGTGAAATAACAGTAAAGGAAGGGTCTCAAAGTACACTTTTGTTCCAAAGTTTGGGGTCAGTATGATTTTTTTTTTTAAATAAATGAATACTTTTGTTCAGCAAAGATGCGTTAAACTGATAAACAGTAAGACATTTATGATGTTGCAAAATATTTATATTTCAAACAAATGTTGTTCTTTTTATTCACTTAAAAATCCTAGAAAAAATGTATCATGGTCTCTACAAAAATCTTAAAGGAACACTCCACTATTTTTGAAAATAGGCTCATTTTCCAACTCCCCAAGAGTTAAACAGTTGAGTTTTACCGTTTTCGAATCTATTCAGCCGATCTCCGGGTCTGGCGGTAGCACCTTTAGCGTAGCTTAGCATAGATCATTGAATCTGATTAGACCGTTAGCATCTCGCTCAAAAATGACCAAAGAGTTTTGATATTTTTCCTATTTAAAACTTGACTCTTCTATAGTTACATCGTGTACTAAGACTGACGGAAAATGAAAAGTTGCGGTTTTGTAGGCCGATATGGCTAGGAACTATACTCTCATTCTGGCGTAATACTCAAGGAACTTTGCTGGCGTACCATGGGTGCAGCAGGCGCAATGATATTACGCAGCGCCTGAAAATAGTCCCCAGTTATATCATAACTAGTTACCTAGCTGGGGACTGAAAAACTGGTATGGTAGTGCATACATTATGGCATTACAGTTAATTATACTGTATGTTTCAATTAGGCCTGTCAAAATGAACATGCAATTACACATTTACACATGCAATTAATTAAATATGCTTAACAATGTTAATTGTCAAATATCATTAATGCAGTTTTTCACTTTATCCACTTATGCACTTACTGCCATTATTTCAGTCTGCTAACTTCAATCCCCCACTCTCACCATGTCAAACATGCAAAATGATTGTTAAAGTTTCTGATCTGCTGAAAAGTGCGGACTTTTTTTGCTGTTTGCAACATTTATAGAGCTGTAAGAAAACTGTCAAATTACTGAATTAGAGCAGATCTGCAAAAGGTTTTCAGTGTTTGCATTACCCATGTGTTTTAATTCTGAAATACAGAATCTTTGTTTGTTGTATTTAACACTAAAACGCTCATATGTAGAACTACTGATACAGCATCTTGCTTAGAAAAGGCCCAATTGCAATCACCCAAGTCCATGTTAGTATTTCAAAAAACATCACTTCAGAACCAATAACAAAAGTCTGGGCTGTCATTGGAGCTGTAAATAAGGCCCAATTGCAATCACCCAAGTCCATGTTAGTATTTCAAAAAACATCACTTCAGAACCAATAACAAAAGTCTGGGCTGTCATTGGAGCTGTAAATAATGAACAACATACATCAACACTCTTGTACATCATACTCACTCTGTTAGCGATGGTAATAGCTCGGTGGACGGCCTCTGCTTCCAGCTGCACATGGAAAATTCCCAAGGTAAGTGAGAAAACACAAAAGTCACCAGTGAAACCTAATGATGAACAGACGTCTAAGAGTATTAATAATCCATGGAAATGCAATATGGAGACGGGAAAGACTAGGAGCAGGAGAGAGAGTGGCAGTGCGGCTAATATCTTAAAGGAAAACAATTTCATGGTCCCAGGATTTGAATGGTTACTTTACCTCCTCAGGTCTGCTTATCTCAATGCCCTCCGGTCCACTAATACCCAGATCCAGTGCTTCTCTGGCACCCTAATGTGAATAAATAAAAACATGCGATAACATGATAAATAACGACTATGCAGGAAGAAAGACGCCAACATTATTCATGATAATTTTGACCAAAATAAAGGCAGCATCACATACACTACCGTTCAAAAGTAAGGTCAGTAATTTCACATAACGCCGATAATTATTGATAAAAATGAATAGTGCTACTTCTAATGTGTGAAGCTGCTGCCTGTATACAGCTCACTAGGTTTTGGAGCAGAACTTGTTTCTGCATTATGGTTTTGCACCAGTTCCCTGATTTATACCTCTGCGACCAGCTCTCCATTCTCCGCATGAACGCGGGCCACAGCACCGATATCCTTACAGTTCTGCAGGGCCTGAAACAGCTCGCTGTCCCTCAGCATGTACATGTCCTTATATGCCATGAACATCTGGAAGGAGTTCACCCCTTTTTCCCGCACCAGCATCTCCATCTGAGCCCTAACCTGCGATGACAAGTCAAGTCACCTTTAATTCTAAACCACTTTATACAACACATATTGTGTCAAAGCAGCTTCACAGTGATAAACAGGAAAAGAACTGAATCAATTTTGGAAACTCAACTATGGAGACAGAGTCTGCATACTCAGCAAACACACTTTGTACCTTTGGTCCCCACCAGGTCACTCCCACATGAAGAGCGTAATCACAGCAGGCCTTGGCATCAGCGTGAGAGCGGCACTTTTCATAAGCGTCCAGCAATGATTCGTTCTTCTCTGGCAGCACATGACCAATCACCATAGTGGTGCCTCCAGCCAGAGCAGCCTGGAAATAAACAAACAACAGACTGACTGCTGAGGGATCCATACAGCATCAATACCAATCACTCGGTTTAATGGGCCAACAACAAAATAACATAATGCCAACATGCTCACAAAAGCTTTGCATGAAATTACACGTTACATAACAGCACTCAGAAAACATTAATCAAGGTTAAATTAGACCTGTATTTGAGAACTGTATTCAAAATGCATCCGGAAGAGTTGTTAAGCCATTGTTTCACAGTGCTCTGGGTAGTTGTTTATAGGCATTTATATGCATTTACATTTATTCATTTAGCAGACGCTTTTATCCAAAGCGACTTATATGATGTTCCTTTCATTATTAAAGGTGGGGTATGTATTTTTTCAAAAAACACTTTAGAAAACTGAGTCGGGCCCAGTACCAAAACAAACTTGTAGCCAATCAGCAGTAAGGGGCGTGTCTACTCATGATGCGAGGAGAGAGCGCTCAGTGCACATGACGGACATTAGCCGAACTGAGTGAAGACAGAAAGATAGAGATGGTGGATAAAAAATGAAAGAGGAAAACGTCTGTGGAACAAAAGAAGGCTTACACCGTGTGTACACTCGACGTACACTGGGATGTGTACGTATGTGTGGGGCGGAGCTATCAAAATAGGGGCGAGACCCTTTTGGGGTAGGGGCGTGTTTGTTTTGGTGCTGGAGTGATCCAGTAGTTGCTAGGGTGCTCTCATTATTGCTAGGGTGTGCACAATTATGAATATGGGACTGCTGATATAAACTTTTTGTATTTTATATGTACAATAAGCACAATAATTGCAACATATGGTTAGAAAGCATGAAGCTTGCAGTGTTAGCACGCCAGTTTTTGTCAGCCGTCAGACAATCTGAAACATAATCTGAAAATCACAATCTGAAAACATCTTGCGAAGACCCAACACATTGCACTGCATTATGACGCTTCAGATTGTCTGATGGCAGACAAAAGTAAACGATAAATGGATGAGAGAAAATGCGCATAAAATACACTGAACACAGAAGCTCAAACGTGTATGACGCGCTAGGACAGACCTCACTGGTTCTCATGCGTCACGCACACGCACATTTCTTCTTATTTTGGGTTTAATGGTGGGTGAACACACACATTTGAGCATTTCCTTTTTCTTTCAATGGCGGTTGGCAAAAAAAAAAAAAAAGTATCCGGTTTAGGAGAGCCGATTCCGATCAGTTAAAAAAAATTATTGAGATTGGCTCGGGAGATCCCTAGTGTTTTTATGAAGTTCTGATTATAACTAAGGCATTGCTATGAAGTTATGGGTGGTTTCTAGGGTGTTGCTAGGATGTTCTTGTTTCTAGGTCTTTGCTAGGGTTATCTTGGTCTCGCGTAGCCAGACCTTCAGACTGATGGCAGAAGGTCAAGGAACCTTGGCCGCTTTGAATGGTGAAGGCCCCGCCCAAGAGGCCATATGACTGAGAGGTAAAGCAGCCAATCATGTTTCGTTTTGTGTCGTCATGTTTAGGCGAGTGGCAATGTTCCTACAATAACAGACCGGTGTGTACAACTCTTGGACATATTTTAAAAATTCTATGCCGCGAACTTTAAATATTTCACATACTTTTGAAAATCCAGCGTTTAGTTGATCCTGATAAGCGCTCATTGTTACAGTTGTAAACACAATGGCTTTCTTCTTCCATGAGGGGGTTTGGCGTCAAGGTGGAACGTTAAAGAACGCGACACACATCTCCCGGAAATCCTTTACAATTGAACCAATCCGATGACGACCAAAACTCCTGAAGTGTTTCCAATTTTGAGCGCTGTATGCATCATACATTCAGCCACCGGTCCATGGGCATGACCTCTGAGGTTGAGAATAGGGTGATCTGGTGGTTGCTAGAGAATTACTGGGCTGTTTTAAGGTGCTCTGGAGGTTTTTCGGGCATTGCAGGCATTACTAGGGTGTTCTGGCTGCTGCTGGGATGTTGCGATCATTGCTAGGGCACCATAACGGTCTTCTGGTGGTTGCCAGGGCATTGTTAGGCTGATGTAAGGGTGTTCTGGTGGTTGTTGGGATGCTGTGATTGTTGCTGGGGAATTGTAAGGCTGTTTAAGGTGTTCTTTTGATTGGGATGTACTGATTGTTTCTAAGTATTTGCTAGGGTGATCTGGTGGTTGTTGGGGAATTGCAAGGCTATATTCAAAGTGTTGTGATGGTTGCTAGGATCTTCAGATAATTTCTAGGTCATTACTAGGGTGTTCTGGTGGTTGCTAAGAAATTCTGAGGCTGTTTTAAGGTGCTCTGGAGGCTTCTAGGGCATTGCAGACATACTAGGGTGTTCTGGTGGTTGCTAGGATGCTCTAATTGTTGCTACAATAGGGTGTTTGGGCGGTTTCTGGGGTATTTTGGTCATTACTAGGGTATTCTGGTAGTTGCTGGGAACCTTTGATTGTTGGTAGGGAATTGCAAGGTTGTTTTTTAGAGTGTGTTGCTGTTTGCTAGGATTTTTGATCATTTCTAGGTCATTCCTAAGGTAATCTGGTGGTTGCTAGGGAATTCCGATGCCGTTTTAAGGTGCTCTAGAGGTTTCTAGGCCATTGCAGGCATTACTAGGGTGTTCTGGTTGCTGCTGGGATGTTGAGATTAGGGCTGGGCACTATAGCTAAAAAAATTATCACGATATAATGTTCCATATCATTCGGTATCAGGTGGTTGCTGGGATGCTGTGATTGTTGCTGGGGAATTGCAAGGTTGTTTTTAAACTATTCTTTTGGTTAGGATGTACTTATTTCTTTGGCCATTGCTACGGTGATTTGGTGGTTGCTAGGATGCTCTGATCATTGCGAAGGTAGGATGTTCGGGTGGTTTCTAGGGCATTATTGGCATTACTAGGGTGTTCTGGTGGCTGCTGGTCTGATCATTGCTAGGGCACTGTGAGGGTGTTATGATGGTTGTCAGGACATTGCTAGGCTGATATTAGGGTGTATCTCTCAGTATAAGCCTATATGAGGTACGAGTTGTTGTTTTTTTGTTGTTTTGTTTGTTTGTTTTTTGCCGCCTGTTTTAAGTCAAAGACAGTGTGGATTATCCACCAAAATATTATACAATAATAATATGTATTTCTCATAATGCTTTAGCCAACACCACTAATTAATATCCCACAATATCTGTCTGAGCATAATGTTTTACAGAAAAACACACAATTAGTAGAAGGCCTTTTTTCAGTACGAGGAAACAATGATTATCAGTAATTCAGCCACAAAAACGGTCCTCTTTAAAAGCGTCTCTCAGCTGACACAATCCGGGCAGCCACATCCACTAAAGGGGCGTGTATTTGTGCACCATTGTCTTCCAGCACAATGGCACGAGTGAAAGGCTTTTGCAGCAGTCTTTGCAGCAGTGCTCCTGTATCTATGGAAACAGAATCTGATCTCCATTTGTCTCTGCGCCCGGCGAGTCTCATGGCTGTAGCGGGGAGGAGGGGAGAAGAGAATGCCACTTCTGTTGCCAAGGCTAACAACAACAGTGCCGATAACAACTCTTTATTTGTCATCTCAAAGCCCCCAGCACTCTGGGAATAAGAGCGTGTATGTATTTGTGAGGGTGAATCGTGCCCTGCAGTTGACGGAGGCAGACTGTGAGTGTGCAATGCTCACTCTTGCATCTCAGTGTCTGCTAAGTGACCCATGGGATTTATTTAGGCAGGGCTGCTGAAGCGAGTGCATCACTGCTTTTGAAGTATTTATAAAACAAGAACAAATGGATGTTACATGACACATCATTTTAGTTCAGATCTTCCACTGTATGAAAACGCTTATCTGAAAAAACTCATATAGCATAAAATACAGTCATATAATGCAAGGGAAAAAAAATTAATTAGAGTACAATACTCTAAGCAGTACTACCATACTAGTTACTTCTGAGGAGAAGAACTTATTGAGTTGTCATGAGATAATAGGCCCCTGACAGATGGTGGGAGCCACCCAAGGTGTGGGGGTCCGAAGTCAAAAAATCAATTGTTTGCTTCTACTTTTTCTCTATATGTCCCAACTGGAACCACGCTATTTCATCTTAGAAGTGACAAAGCTGAAGCCTTAAGCCATTTTAATAACCTCCCTAGTTTTTTTACATTAGATTTTACATATCTAATATACTGTATATGACATACGGGGACAAATTAGATATTGTGGCCATGAGTTAAGAATTTGTTCCAACAATTTATTCATTTTTTACACTGTTTTTTGGTGAATTGCCACAATTTATCTAAATTAAACAAGGAAACAAATTCATAAAACATGGCCACAAATGAATAAGTCTTAGTAACAAATTCTTACACAATATTTATTTTTTTCTCGCCTGTCATGTGTGGTGCTCCATACTAATGAGACAATATAAAACATAATATTTTAGGGCTTTTGACTTTTGTAGTGACTTTTGAGAAGGAAAAGAAAATGATTTTGAGGCAAGAAAGGGTATGGGATTGGTATGTGGCGCAAACCCGATTCAATCCTACGTTTCCCATATGAGTAACATTGTAGTCAAAGAATTTACTATCCACTAGGGCACAGATATGGCACAGAAATAGGAAACTGGTGTATGATCAGATAAATTACTTTAAATCTGTATAAAATTAAACACTTATTTAAAATAATTAAATATTATTTTAGCTGGGAATCAAAATATTCATAACCATGGCAACAGTGTTTCAGTTAGGAGACATATATGATTATCAGTCAACGTAAATCAGTATTTTACTTCTGTAATGTGACATAATTCCAACTGAAACAGGACACAAACTTAGGGTGGGACTTGATTTTAACCATTGGGAATTGAATGAATTGTAAGAGGAGGGACTGAAAAATTAGGTCTTGATGATGTCAGCCAAATAAAAA
This sequence comes from Tor tambroides, assembly GCA_021397915.2. NCBI lineage: Eukaryota > Metazoa > Chordata > Actinopteri > Cypriniformes > Cyprinidae > Tor > Tor tambroides. Next base: position 108,463 of record JAFVLL020011978.1, read on the forward strand.
TGTTGTTCAGAGGTAGAGTGAGATTTTCTTCAGAATAACGTGGACTGATAAATAATTCCTAGTATGACCAATAACATATAATGAATGTAAGTCAGTTCTGAATACATTCTGACTTTCATACCTTTGTGCCGCTGTAGAAGTCATCCGCGGTGTTGGCATTCATGAAGCTCTCGTTCAGGTGAACACTGGTGTCTATGCCACCCGGAAGCACCAGCTTTCCTGTGGCATCTATAACCTTGGCCCCACCTGGGATCATCAGCTCCTTGCCCACTTGCTGGATAATGCCATTCTCGATGTACACATCCGCTTCTTGTGTGAAGTCATCGTTCACCACTTTACCTCCCTTTATAAGAATACGCACCGTTGCTGAGCTGGAAGACATGGTTCAACCTACGAGAATCCAAAGACAGAGTGTTGATAACACAACAGGGTCTTTATAACTCATTCAGTCATTTTTTGAAAGAAATAATACTAATGATTAAGGATGCATTAAAGGGGTCATATAATGCTATATCTACTTTTACAAGTTGATTGTACTGAAATGTGTGTTGGCAGTGCCTGTAAACAACCATCCTAAAATGATAAAAATCCATCCAGTGTTTTTTTTTTAATCTCCTAATATGTTTTCCCCTGTCTCAAATCGAGCTGTTCGTCTTGTGACGTCACAGGATCGGAGGCCCCGCCCGCGATTGTTGATTGACAGGAGCGTTTCAACACAGACCCGCCCTGAGCGAGCTGTCATCATAGTCTGCCATTGTTGATA